>BTHU01000003.1:119490719-119680719 GCA_036184795.1 Tokudaia tokunoshimensis | reverse complement strand
AGTGGGGTTATGTGGATGGTACAAAGTAGCATCTACCTCACAAGGTATGAACGAACAGAGGTAGTAGCTGTAGGTACCAAGGCCAAACAGTCTGACACATGAAGTCTATTTGTGAATTATTATGCCATTGTAACTCACTGGGAGGCATCTGCACACTTATCAATATTTAAAATTTTTGAATATCCATATTCTCTCTCTCTTTCTCTCTCTCTCTCTTTCTGTGTGTGTGTGTCTGTGTGTGTGTGTTTCTCATGTACAGATATCCTAAAAGATCACTGTAGGACATCAAGTTCTCTGGAGCTAGAGTTCCAAGCTATTGTGAATGGCTACACACTGGCCCTAGGAATCAAACTGGGATCCCATAGAAGAGGAACATGGGCTCTTAACTCCTGAGCCATCTCTTCAGCACCAATTGCTCTATCATTTTGTGACAATTGACATGAGTTCAGTGGTTGTTCAAAAATTCATCTATGATTAGGTTGGGGTTTTTTTGAGGAGGAATTGCTGGGAATGTCTGTGCTCTGGTCAAGTGGTGTTCAGCTGAGCTACTCCATAGACCCAGAGTGGATCGTTCCAAGAGCATTCAACTATAAATAAAAGGATTTTGTTTGTATCATTAAAGTGCAGTAATACCGTAATAGCAATAATTATTTTTTTGGAATGCTCATCTCTAAGTTGATGATTGTGCTTCAGTGTAATTTAAACTATTCTGTGTATTTGACTGTTAACCACATACAGAAATTTAAATAGCGGTGATTTTTGTTTGAAGCACCCACAGGAGGTCAGAGTTTAATAGGAAAGAGAATACCACCTCACTAAGAACAAACCTAGTATTTACGCCTGGCGTTCTCTTCCTCCAATGACTAATGTAGTAATTAAACTGTGAACCATACACTTACTCCTGAGCCAGAATAATGGGACATCTCACACAGCATGCCAGAGTAACAGCAGCTCATTCTCAGGGTGCGCAGCAAGCCTTCCAGTCACTGCAAGTTAGACACAGTGCAGGAAGGTCCAAGTTGCTAAGATGACTTGTTGCCTGTTAACTCTTTATGACCATCCTAGATTAAAGCAGCAACTATCAGAATAAAACACAGCATTTCTGATATACATTTGTGAATTCAGAACGCCTTCGGAAAACTGTCTAGGAAATTGATTTTCTAGGGAAAGGAGTCTTCATTCATCAAATGATTCAGGGATTCATTAAAGAAGTTCGGGCAGTTCTCAGGGCCACTGCAGCGTGAGAACTTCTCCTGGAGATTATACATATGAGCATCTTGCTTACGTTGGTCAGAAAGCATGACTTCATTTAAAAAATTGGGAGTTTCTTGAGGGGAGAACAAAAGTATTTTTGTGCACACCTGTGTATGTGGGAGGGTATGTGTAGATGATCTGAAAGTTTGATTTGGATTTGGATTTGGATTTGGATTCAGGCACACTCTTCAAGGCACAAGATTGAAGAAGCATGATGTGATGATTGGAGTGATCCAATACCTTGTGAATATAAGCACTTTGGCAGATTGCTTTACTAGCATGTACAGAGATTATGGGTTTTGTTCCCAGTGTGACGAGGTAAATACAATGATACGTTAAAATAAATAAATAATAAGGCACAGTATCTCAATATGATTAAAAGTCAATATAAGAATCTGGAATGAAGTGGCTCAGATGGCCATAGCACAGATGGAGTTGAGCCGTCTGTAGAGCTGAGAGTAGTCATGGGGGGTGACTAACATAATTACTGGAGTACTCTCTTCCACATGGAGAGGAGCTATTGTTTGAGGTGTTTGAGAAAGGTCGTTTTTCTCCATTAGAGAGAGCATGAAGTGGGGCTCCAACATTAGCTCTGGCTGGTCTTCGTCTTGACTGGTGTGGTCCTTTTGCACCATCACTGGCATAGACTTTCTCCATCATCAGTGGTGTACATCTTCTGCACCAAACTTCATGTGGACCATCTGCACCATCACTGGTGTGAACCTTCTCCATCATCGCTAGTGTAGACGTTCTCCATCATCACTGATGTGAACCTTCTCCATCATCGCTGATATGGATGTTCTCCATCATCAATGGTGTGGATCTTCTACACCAAACCCCATGTGCACCTTGTGTGCCATCACTGGAGAGGACCTTCTCCATCATCACTGGTGTGGATGTTCTCCATCATCGCTGGTGTGGACCTTCTCCATCATCACTGGTGTGGACCTTCTCCATCATCACTGGGGAGGACCTTCTCCATCATCACTGGTGTGGACCTTCTCCATCATCACTGGTGTGGAACTTATGCATCATCACTGGTGTGGACCTTCTCCATCATCGCTGATATGGACCTTCTCCATCATCACTGGTGTGGACCTTCTCCATCATCGCTGATATGGACCTTCTCCATCATCACTGGTGTGGACCTTCTCCATCATCGCTGGTGTGGACCTTCTCCATCATCACTGGTATGAACCTTCTCCATCATCGCTGGTGTGGACCTTCTCCATCATCGCTGGTGTGGACCTTCTCCAGCATCACTGGTATGAACCTTCTCCAACATAGCTGGTGTAGACCTTCTCCATCATCACTGGTGTGGACCTCTGCATCAGCACTGGCATGAACCTTCTCCATCATCACTGGTGTGGACCTTCTCCATCATCGCTGATGTGGACCTTCTCCATCATCACTGGTGTGAACCTTCTCCATCATCACTGGTGTGGACCTTCTCCATCATCACTGGTGTGGACCTTCTCCATCATCACTGGGGAGGACCTTCTCCATCATCACTGGGGAGGACCTTCTCCATCATCACTGATGTGGACCTTCTCCATCATCACTGGTGTGGACCTTCTCCATCATCACTGGTGTGGACCTTCTCCATCATCACTGGGGAGGACCTTCTCCATCATCACTGGTGTGGACCTTCTCCATCATCGCTGGTGTGGACCTTCTCCATCATCACTGGTGTGGACCTTCTCCATTATCAGTGGTGTGGACCTTCTCCATCATCACTGGGGAGGACCTTCTCCATCATCACTGGGGAGGACCTTCTCCATCATCACTGGTGTGAACCTTCTCCATCATCACTGGTGTGGACCTTCTGCATCATCACTGGGGAGGACCTTCTCCATCATCACTGGGGAGGACCTTCTCCATCATCACTGATGTGGACCTTCTCCATCATCACTGGTGTGGACCTTCTCCATCATCACTGGGGAGGACCTTCTCCATCATCACTGGGGAGGACCTTCTCCATCATCACTGGTGTGGACCTTCTCCATCATCGCTGGTGTGGACCTTCTCCATCATCACTGGGGAGGACCTTCTCCATCATCACTGGTGTGAACCTTCTCCATCATCACTGGTGTGGACCTTCTGCATCATCACTGGGGAGGACCTTCTCCATCATCACTGGGGAGGACCTTCTCCATCATCACTGGTGTGGACCTTCTCCATCATCACTGGTGTGAACCTTCTCCATCATCACTGGTGTGAACCTTCTCCATCATCACTGGTGTGAACCTTCTCCATCATCGCTGGTGTGGACCTTCTCCATCATCACTGGTGTGGACCTTCTCCATCATCACTGGTGTGGACCTTCTCCATCATCACTGGTGTGGACCTTCTCCATCATCACTGGTGTGGACCTTCTCCATCATCACTGGTGTGGACCTTCTCCATCATCACTGGTGTGGACCTTCTCGATCATCACTGGTGTGGACCTTCTCCATCATCACTGGTGTGGAACTTATGCATCATCACTGGTGTGGACCTTCTCCATCATCGCTGATATGGACCTTCTCCATCATCACTGGTGTGGACCTTCTCCATCATCGCTGGTGTGGACCTTCTCCATCATCACTGGTATGAACCTTCTCCATCATCGCTGGTGTGGACCTTCTCCATCATCACTGGTGTGGACCTTCTGCACACTGGTGTGAACCTTCTCCAGCATCACTGGTATGAACCTTCTCCAACATAGCTGGTGTAGACCTTCTCCATCATCACTGGTGTGGACCTCTGCATCAGCACTGGCATGAACCTTCTCCATCATCACTGGTGTGGACCTTCTCCATCATCACTGGTGTGGACCTTCTCCATCATCGCTGATGTGGACCTTCTCCATCATCGCTGGTGTGGACCTTCTCCATCATCACTGGTGTGGACCTTCTCCATCATCACTGGTGTGGACCTTCTGCACACTGGTGTGAACCTTCTCCAGCATCACTGGTATGAACCTTCTCCAACATAGCTGGTGTAGACCTTCTCCATCATCACTGGTGTGGACCTCTGCATCAGCACTGGCATGAACCTTCTCCATCATCACTGGTGTGGACCTTCTCCATCATCACTGGTGTGGACCTTCTGCACACTGGTGTGAACCTTCTCCAGCATCATTGGTATGAACCTTCTCCAACATAGCTGGTGTAGACCTTCTCCATCATCACTGGTGTGGACCTTCTGCATCAGCACTGGCATGAACCTTCTCCATCATCACTGGTGTGGACCTTCTGCACACTGGTGTGAACCTTCTCCATCATCACTAGTGTGGACCTTCTCCATTATCAGTGGTGTGGATCTTGTCCATCATCACTGGTGTGGACCTTCTCCATTATCACTGGTGTGAACCTTCTGCATCAGCAGTGGTGTGGACCTTCTGCATCTTCACTGGTGTGGACCTTCTCCATCATCACTGGTGTGGTCCTTCTCTAATACAGGTGTGGCAGTTTGAACCCATCCCTTAATTTTTCCATCATCCTTCTTTCTCTTCTCTGTGATTATCACACATCAAAGGTATTTGAACATGGATGAGCCAACCTTACAAGGCTAATGTGAACCATGGGATTTCATTATTTCCTTCACATTCTTTACTAACCATGCCATCAATCTTTTGTGGTATTCATTTATGGGCATGTATGCATAACTGGATTTTGTTTCAAGTTCATGTATCTTTTCCCTACTTAGAAGTGAAATGAGACATAGATTACCAGAAAGTAGAACACACTGGAAAAATTCTGATTTTCCTTGGCTCATTGCCAAAAACTGTCTTAGTTACATGATATTCTCATGGAGCACTGACTCTGGATTATTGACATTTTTCAAAACTCATTTGTAAAACATGGTCATAAAATGTCACTGATTAGCAAAGTAAGAGAGGCTCAAGTTGCCATGGAAGCAGCCAGCAGGGCCTGCCACACCCAGCTCGGTTATTCCTTTATGCTTACAACACATCTTCAGGAGAACCTGCTCTAAGACAGACTATGTTTAAACACTAGGTGTGAAATAATGAAGAACTCCAATATTTCACCCCAAGTCTAGGTCTGCAGGGCAGGAGAAGTCTGTGGTGTGAAGGAAAGGGTGATCTTGAAGGGCCTCCAAGAGGAAGCATAAATTAATTATGGTCTAAAGGTTGGGAGTTCCGGAATGTTTTATAGTGCATGGCTGGAAGAGGAACAGTGGATGTCTGAGAAAAGACAAGTATGCTATATACCTACAAGGTCTAATGACTGCCAGTATATGTTACATTTTTGTGTTTCAGGTGAAAGATTGTAACATAATTCTAAAAGTCAGTTTCTGAATTCACCCATTTTTCAACAAATCTTGTAATTTCATTTTTTTTAAATTTTATTTTCTAAGTTTTTTTTATTTACATTCCAAATCATTTACCATTTCCCGTTTCCTCCCTCCCCGAAAGTCCCATAAGCCCCCTTCCCTCCCTCTTTTCCCCATTCAACCCCCTCTCACTTCTCTGTCCTGGAATTCCCGTACATCCAGTCTTTCCAGGACCAGGGGTCTCTCCTTCCATCTTCTTGGAAATCTATTGATAGGCGAATTGTGTCTAGGGTATTCTGAGATTCTAGGTTAATATCCCCTTATCAGTGACTGCGTACCATGTGTGTTCGTTTGTGATTGGGTTACCTCACTAAGGATGATATTTTCAAGTTCTGACCATTTGCCTAGGAATTTCGTGAGTTCATTGTTTTTAATTGCAGAATAGTATTCCATTGTATAAATATACCACATCTTCTGAATCCATTCCTCCATTGAGGGACATCTGGGTTCTTTCCAGCTTCTGGCTATTACAAATAAGGCTGCTATGAACATAGTGGAGCATGTGTCCTTATTGCATGCAGATAAAGCCTCTGGGTATATGCCCAGGAGTGGTATAACAGGATTCTCCGGGAGTGTCATACCCAGTTTTCTGAGGAACCGCCAGGCTGCTTTCCAGAGTGGTTGTACCAGCTTGCAATTCCACCAGCAGTGGAGGAGTGTTCCTCTTTCTCCACATCCTTGCCAACAACTGCTGTCTCCTGTGTTTTTGATCTTAGTCATTCTTACTGGTGTGAGATGGAATCTCAGGGTTGTTTTGATTTGCATTTCCCTAATGACTAAGGATGATGACATCTCTTTAGGTACTTCTCAGCCATTAGATGTTCTTCAGGTGAGAACTCTTTGTTTAGCTCTGTATCCCATTTTTAATAGGGTTACTTGCCTCTCTGGAGTTTAACTTCTTGAGTTCTTTGTATATATTGGATATTAGCCCTCTGTCGGATGTAGAGTTGGTAAAGATCATTTCCCAGTTAGTTGGTTGCCGCTTTGTCTTTTTGACAGTGTCTTTTGCCTTGCAAAAACTTTGTAATTT
Organism: Tokudaia tokunoshimensis; assembly: GCA_036184795.1. NCBI lineage: Eukaryota > Metazoa > Chordata > Mammalia > Rodentia > Muridae > Tokudaia > Tokudaia tokunoshimensis. The sequence goes on along the minus strand of BTHU01000003.1, from coordinate 119,674,097 downwards.
AATGAGGTCCCATTTGTCTATTCTTGATCTTAGAGCATAAGCTATTGGAGTTCTGTTCAGGAAATTCTCCCCTGTGCCCATATGTTCAAGGTTCTTCCCTAGTTTCCTTTCTATTAGTTTCAGTGTGTCTGGTCTTATGGGGAGGTCCTTGATCCACTTGGAATTGAGTTTAGTGCAAGGAGATAAGAATGGATCAATTTGCATTCTTCTGCATGTTGACTTCCAGTTGAGTCAGCACCATTTGTTGAAAAGGCTATCTTTTTTCCACTGGATGGTTTTAGCTCCTTTGTCAAAGATCAAGTGACCATAGGAGTGTGGATTCATTTCTGGGTCTTCAATTCTGTTCCATTGATCTACATGCCTGTCACTATACCAGTACCATGCAGTTTTTAACACTATTGCTCTGTAGTACAGCTTGAGGTCCGGGATACTGATTCCCCCAGAGGTTCTTTTACTCTTGAGAATAGTTTTAGCTATTCTGGGTTTTCTGTTATTCCAGATGAATTTTTGAATTGCTCTTTCTAACTCTATGAAGAATTGAGTTGGGATTTTGATGGGGATTGCATTGAATCTGTATATTACTTTTGGTAAGATGGTCATTTTTACTATATTAATCCTGCGAATCCATGCGCATGGCAGATTTTTCCATCTTCTGAAGTCTTCTTCAATTTTTTTCTTCAGAGACTTGAAGTTCTTGTCATACAGATCTTTCACTTCTTTGGTTAGAGTCACGCCAAGATACTTTTTATGGTTTGTGGCTATTCTGAAAGGTATCATTTCTCTTACTTCTTTCTCAGCCTGCTTATCCTTTGAGTATAGGAAGGCTACTGACTTGCTTGAATAGATTTTATATCCTGCCACTTTGCTGATGTCGTTTATCAGCTGTAGGAGTTCTCTGGTGGAGTTCTTTGGGTCGCTTAAGTATACTATCATATCGTCTGCAAATAGTGATAGTTTGACTTCTTCCTTTCCAATTTGTATCCCTTTCACCTCTTTTTGTTGTCTAATTGCTCTAGCTAGAACTTCAAGTACTATATTGAAAAGATATGGAGAGAGAGGGCAGCCTTGTCTAGTCCCTGATTTTAGTGGGATTGCTTCATGTTTCTCTCCATTTAGATTAATGCTGGCTACTGGTTTGCTGTAAATTGCTTTTACTGTGTTTAGATATGTGCCTCGAATTCCTGATCTTTCCAAGACCTTTAGCATGAAAGGATGCTGAATTGTGTCAAATGCTTTCTCAGCATCTAATGAGATGACCATGTGGTTTTTTTCTTTGAGATTGTTTATATAGTGGATTACATTGATGGATTTCCTAATATTGAAACATCCCTGCATCCTGGGATGAAGCCTACTTGATTGTAGTAAATGATTGTTTTGATGTGTTCTTGGATTTGGTTGGCAAGAATTTTATTGAGTATTTTTGCATCGATATTCATAAGAGAGATTGGCCTGAGATTCTCTTTTTTTGTCGGATCTTTGTGTGTTTTTGGTATTAGTGTAATTGTGGCTTCATAGAACGAGTTGGGTAGTGTTCCTTCTGTTTCTATTTTGTGGAACAGTTTGAAGAGAATTGGTGTTAGGTCTTCTTTGAAGGTCTGATAGAATTCTACACTAAAACCATCTGGACCTCTGCTTTTGTTGGTTGGAAGACTTCCAATGACATCTTCTATTTCTTCAGGGGTTATAGTATGGTTTAGATGGTCTATTTGATCCTGATTTAATTTTGGTATTTGATATCTGTCAAGGAAATTGTCCATTTCCTCGAGATTTTCTAGTTGTGTTGAATACAGGTTTTTGTAGTAGGAGCTGATGATTTTTTGAATTTCCTCAGTTTCTGTTGTTATCTCTCCCTTTTCATTTCTGATTTTATTAATTTGGATACTATCTCTGCGCCCTCTGGTTAGTCTGGCTAAGGGCTTATCTATGTTGTTGATTTTCTCAAAGAACCAACTCCTCGTTTTGTTGATTCTTTGTATGGTTTTATTTGTTTCTACTTGATTGATTTCAGCCCTGAGTTTGATGATTTCCTGCCTTCTACTTCTCTTTGGTGTATTTGCTTCTTTTTGTTCCAGGACTTTGAGGGGTGCCATTAAGCTGTTAGTGTATGCTGCCTCCCGTTTCTTTTTGGAGGCACTCAGGGCTATGAATTTTCCTCTTAGCACTGCTTTCATTGTGTCCCATAAATTAGGGTATGTTGTGCCTTCATTTTCATTAACTTTCAAAAAGTCTTTGGTTTCTTTCTTTATTTCCACCTTGATCAAGTTATCATTGAGTAGAGCATTGTTCACCCTCCATGTGTACGTGGGTTTTCTTTTGTTTTTGTTGCCATTGAAGACCACCCTTATTCCATAGTGATCTGATAGGAGGCATGGGATTAGTTCTATCTTCTTATATCTGTTGAGGTCTGATTTGTGACCAATTATATGGTCAATTTTGGAGAAGGTACCATGAGGTGCTGAGAAGGTGTATTCTTTAACTCTAGGATGAAATGTTCTATATATATCTGTTAGTTCCATTTGGTCCAAGGCTTCAATTAGATTCACTGTGTCCCTGTTTAGTTTCTGCTTTCCTGAACGATCCATTTCAGAGAGCTGGGTGTTGAAGTCACCCACTATTATTGTGTGAGGTGCGATGTATGCTTTTAGCTTTAGTAAAGTTTCTTTTACGAATGAGGGTGCCCTTGCATTTGGAGCATAGATATTCAGAATTGAGAGTTCTTGTTGGTGGATTTTTCCCTTGATCAGTATGTAGTGTCCTTCTGTGTCTTTTTTTGATGACTTTAGGTTGAAAATCAATTTTATCCGATATTAGGATGGCTACTCCGGCTCGTTTCTTTGGGGCCATTTTCTTGTAAAATTGTTTTCCAGCCTTTTACTCTGAGGTAGTGTTTGTCTTTGACACTGAGGGGCGTTTCGTGCATGCAGCAAAATGCTGGGTCCTGTTTACGTATCCAGTCTGCTAGTCTATGTTTTTTATTGGGGAATTGAGACCATTGATATTAAGAGATGTTAAGGCATAGTGATTATTGCCACCTGCCATTCTTGATGCTATCTTTATGTTTGAGTGGTTATCTACTTTTGGGTTTGAAGTAAGAAGGTTACTATCTCATTTTTTCCAGGGTGTTGTTTCTCTCCCTGTATTGGCGGTTTCCACCTATTATCCTTTGCAGGGCTGGATTTGTGGAAAGATATTGTGAAAATTTGGTTTTATCATGGAATATCTTGGTCTCTCCATCTATGGTGATTGAGAGTTTTGCTGGGTAGAGTAGTCTAGGCTGGCATTTGTGCTGTCTTAGTGTCTGCATGAGATCTGCCCAGGATCTTCTGGCTTTCATAGTCTCTGGTGAGAAGTCTGATGTGATTCGGATAGGTCTTCCTTTGTATGTTATTTGGCCCTTTTCTCTTACTGCTTTTAATATTCTTTCTTTGTTTAGTACATTTGGTGTTTTGATTATTATGTGACAGGAGGTATTTCTGTTCTGGTCCAGTCTGTTTGGAGTTCTGTAGGCTTCTTGTACGTTCATAGGCATCTCTCTCTTTAGGTTAGGGAAGTTTTCCTCCATAATTTTGTTGAAGATGTTTACTGGCCCTTTAAGTTGCAAATCTTCACTCTCATCTATACCTATAATCCTTAGGTTTGGTCTTCTCATTGTGTCCTGGATTTCCTGGATGTTTTGGGTTACACGTTTTTTGCATTTTGCATTTTCTTTGACTGTTGAGTCGATGCTTTCTATGGTATCTTCAGCACCTGAGATTCTTTCTTCCATCTCTTATATTCTATTGGTGATGTTTGCATCTATGACTCCTGATTTCTTCCCAAGGTTTTCTATCTCCAAAGTTGTCTCTCTTTGTGATTTCTTAGTTGTTTCTACTTCCTTTTTTAGATCCTGGATGGATTTGCTGAAATCCTTCACTTGTTTGTTTGTATTTTCCTGTATTTCTTTAAGGTATTTTTGCATTACCTCTTTCAGGATTTCTGCCTGTTGACCCAAGTTCTCCTGCATTTCTCTGAGCAATTTTTGTGTTTCCTTCTCATAGGATTCCATCTATTGATCCATCGTCTCCTGCATTTCTTTAAGCAGTTCTTGTGTTTCCTTTGTAAGGGCATCTATCCGTTGATTCATTTCTTTAAGCACTTTTTGTGTTGCCTCCCTATGGGCATCCATCTGTTGACCCATATTCTTCTGCATTTCTTTATGCAATTTTTTTGATTCCTTTGAAAGTGCATCTACCCGTTGATTCATTTCTTTAAGCAATTTTTGTGTTGTCTCCTTGTGGGCCTCCATCTTTTGATCCATGTTCTCTTGTATTTCTCTAAGCAATTTTTGTGTTTCCTTTGTAAGGGCTTCTAAGTGTTGATTCATGGTCTCCTGTAATTCTTTATTAGATTTATTTGTGTCCTTCTTGTGATCCTCTAATAGTGTCATGAGAAGTGATTTTAAATCCAGATCTTGTCTTTCGGGTGTGGTGGGGTATCCAGGACTTGCTGCTGTTGGAGAGTTGGGTTCGGATGGTGCCATATTACTTTGATTTCTGTTAGTAACGTTCCTATGTTTGCCTTTTGCCATCTGGTTACCTCTGATGTTAGTTGGTCCTGCTGTCACTGGCTGTTGGTTGGACCTCCTGTGAGCCTGCAAAGCTATTTCTGGCCCCCCTGGATCACCTGGATTCCCCTGGCACCGATTTTTGGGACCTGCCCTGCTCCTGAGTGACTTTGGAGCCCTGATGTGCCTTTCCCCAAGTGATGTTATCTTGGGGAGTCCCTGCACATCCAAAGGCTCAGCGTAATGGATTCCCAGAGCAGAGGTTGCCAAAGGGAGGCTGGTAGGCTCCTGCCCTGTGCAGGGGTGTGTGATCTCTCCCAGAGTGGGGGGGAGGGGGTGTCCCTCTGCAAGGCAGAAGTCCCACAGCAGAACTGGTGTGCTGGTTACTGCAGATCTGCGCAGCTCTTGGGCACACAAGCTGCCCGAGACCCAAGCGATATTATATCTGTCTGTCTCTGAGCCTGGCAGTCTCAACAACCTGGCCACTGGAGCAAAGATGGCAGAGTGCACTCTGCACTCTCTCGGTGGCACTGGTCACCCTGCAGAGGGGATGGCCTACAGCAGATCTGGCGCCCAGACTACCACAGCGCTGTCCTGTTCTTGGGAGCAGATGGATGCCCCAACAGGCCGTGTCCCAAGCGATGTTATATGGGGGAGAACCTGGGTACCTGTCTCTTCAGTGCAGTCTACTGGAACAGAGGTCGCGGGAGAATAACTTTTTAAGTCATTGCTTTTGAGAGAATAAAGGGTAACATTGTAATAATATTCAACACATGGGGGCTGTTTGGGCATTAAGTCAGACGCTTCATGTATAAGCCCAGCATGTGGGAAATGGGAATAATACTTTCCATACTACTTTTTCTTATGTTAAATATTCTATTACACTGTGTCCACTACTAGCTGACAATAATTTCACTGCATCTAAGAGTTCAGTTTAACTTACAGGGAGGGTAGTATTGGCTGGAGAGTCATCAGTTTCCTGGCATCTCAAGCTGGGCAGGTGAGAGAGATTATCACAGGAATGTCACGCTCGTAACCAAGGCTAGCAGACTGTGACAACGACGAACATGCTCCCAAGGATTCAGGCACTGTTCTGTGAGACATGCACTGTAGATTCTAACTCCAACAGTCCTTTGCATCTGGGAGCTGAGGACTTTCCTTCAGATATAGCTCTATTTTTGTTTTCTTCTAAAAGTTCCTGACCCTGCAGCTTATTAAGTATTCCATTGACTCTGCACACCCCCACCCACAGGTCAGAGATAAAGCACATAAGCAAGGCCTGTTTTCACCAGGGTATAGTTGGTCGTTCTGTTCACAGAATACCCTACATAAGCCTGTGTGTGCGGGCTTTACCCAGGAACTGCTCTTTCCCTCTTTTTCTGACATGCCTCATTCTGCTGCATCTTACTGGTACCTCCTTGGATTCATTGCTCTCTGTTTCATGCTAAGATATCATGAGCTTTTCCAGTAAAGCCAATCAAATAACTAGTGCTTTCAGGGATTTTTCTTGTAACCGCCTCCTTCTGGTACACAGTCTTAGTATTTCTTTTTCATTGATGATGTGATCTGTGTTCCATTGTCTGAGGTCCCCAGACAATGTTTGCTTGTTTTCTGTTGCTGTAATAAAACCCTGGTGTGGGGGTGGTTTGCTTACAAGGCATGGGTTCATCCTTGAGAAAAATAAGGGCAGTAACCCAGGCAAGAATGAAAGTAGGAACTGAAACATGGACTGTGGAGAAATAATGGCTATAGACTTGCTCAACATGACTTTTTCAGCTTGCTTTTATATATAGCCCAGGACTACCTGCCCACAGGTGTCACCACCCACAGTGGACTTGGCCTTCCTATATCAATCATGTATCGAGAGATTTCCACACTAAAATGTCCACAGGCCACGCTGGTGGTGGGAACTCCTCTATTGGTGTTCACTTTTCCTGGGTGTGTCAAGTTGACATCTGGAGCTGACTGTAACACTAATTAATAGCAAAGTTACTTTAAATGCAATTGTTTTAATTGGGATTGCTAAATGAGCCAATCTTCCCTCCTTCAGAAATACTTAAATAATACTTGTTTCCACCCAGAAGGATCAAGATATTTTACTCCAGGATACCTGCTGTGATTTTCCATTGCTTATGTACATGTCTTAAGTGCCTGATATGTTCTAGGTATGGCTGTGTTACTGGGTGTTTGGTGGTAAGATACTCACCAGAGTCCATGATCAATGGCTTTAAACTCTTAGATGAAGGAAAATAATCATACAATAGATTCAAGAATCAATAGTGTAAGTTTTAACTTTTAAGTGCTTTTTCTGAAGGAAATAGAAATAACTGAAAAAGTTAGTCAGATGGGCAAATTGTAGATAATATGTCAGTGTCTGACTTAAAATCAAATGTCCTTTTATTTGATGGTTTAAGTGTTAAGAAGAAAGCAGGTAAACAAAATTGAGAGAAAAAGGAAGAATCACAGGAGCAAAGAGTATATAGCACCAGATACCATTAATGCTCTACTGAAGACATGGACCAGTATAAAGGAGAGGGCCAGAGAAGCAGGTTATCCACTGAGATAGTGGACTCTGTCCTGCAGGGTCCTGGTCACAGCACAGAAAGGAGAATATATTTTGAAAAGGTATGAAATGCATTGCAAAATTTTAGACAGTTGAATCACACTGATTTCTCATTCCATTTGAGCAAATTTACAAAAACATAGAAAACTCAGAAGTGACAAGATGACACCAGGGGCTCTTGTATGAATCTAGGAAATGGAAAAGTATCCCACAGAACAGTTCAACCACAAAAGCCTGTCCGCAGATGCACCTCATGCCCTTCCTTAGTTTTCTGAGCATTGGTACTCATGAATCTAGAGCAGGGACCATGATTATCTCTAGAAAGAAGAAAGGGAGGAAGAGACTGATTGGGTGAACTTCTTTGGCACATTCAACCCTTTACTGGTCTGGAGGAAATTGGATGTTCTTTGCCAAGTTAACACAACCGTGGTAAGTTCTCTTTCCTTTTCTTTTTCATCTTTAAAATCCACAGATCTGTTCTAGATTTAATGTATTTCAGGCTTACACAGGACTGGGGTCTGAACAGGAGTGAGCATTAACACAGACTGGCCTTGGACTTGATGCCTCTGATCTCCTGCTGCTGTGCTACAGTGTGACCACCATAGTGTTCTCAATGCATGTCTGTGAAGTTTTGCAATACATCTGACTTCTTAACTATTTCCTGGTAGAGAGCTCTTCCAAATTTCATCACAAGCAAAATGTAATCTGGAAGGTTACATTTGAGATGACTTCCTTTATCTCATCAAGAGACTTCCAAAAATCCCTTTTGGAGGTTTGCTTTTGATGGACCTCAGAAATGTCTTGTTTAAGAGTCTGTTTTTCCAGACACACTGAAACTTATAGAGGAGAAAGTGGGGAAGAATCTTGAAGACATGGGTACAGGGGAAAAGTTCCTGAACAGAACACCAATGGCTTACACCCTAAGAACAAGAATCGACAAATGGGACCTCATGAAGCTGCAAAGCTTCTGTAAGGCAAAGGACACAGCTTCAGTAGGACAAAATGGCAACCAACAAATTGGGAAAAGATCTTTACCAATCCTACATCTGATAGAGGGCTAATATCCAAGATATGCAAAGAAATCAAGAAGTTAGGCTCAAAAGAGTCAAATAACCCCATTGAGAATGGGGTACAGACTGCTTTCCAGAGTGGTTTTACCAGCTTGCAATCTGACCAGCAGTGGAGGAGTGTTCCTCTTTCTCCACATCCTCGCCAACAACTGCTGTCTCCTGTGTTTTTGATCTTAGCCATTCTGACTGGTGTGAGGTGGAATCTCAGGGTGGTTTTGATTTCCATTTCCCTAATGACTAATGATGTTGAACATTTCTTTAGGTGCTTCTCAGCTATTCGATATTCTTCAGGTGAAAATTCTTTGTTTAGCTCTGTACCCCATTTTTTAATAGGGTTATTTGGCTCTCTGGAGTCTAACTTCTTGAGTTCTTTGTATATTTTGGATATTAGTCATCTGTCAGATGTAGGGTTGGTAAAGATCTTTTTCCAATTAGTTGGCTGCTGCTTTGTCCTTTTGACAGTTTCCATTGCCTTACAGAAACTAGGCATGACACTCCTGGAGGATCCTGCTATACCACTCCTGGGCATATACCCAGAGGCCTCCCCGGCATGCAATAAGGACACATGCTCTACTATGTTCATAGCAGCCTTATTTATAGTGCTAGAAGCTGGAAAGAACACAGATGTTCCTCAATGGAAGAATGGATTCAGAAGATGTGGTATATTTACACAGTGGAATACTACTCTGCAATTAAATACAATGAATTCACGAAATTCTTAGGCGAGTGGTCAGAACTGGAAAATATCATCCTTAGTGAGGTAACCCAATCACAAAAGAACACACATGGTATGCAGTCTCTCATAAGGGGATATTAACCCAGAAGCTCAGAATACCCAAGACACAATTCACATATCAATTGATTTCCAAGAAGAAGGAAAGAGAGACCCCTGGTCCTGGACAGACTGGTTGTAGCAGTGTAGGGGAATACCAGGACAGAGAAGCAGGAGGGGGTTGAATGGGGAACAGGGGGAGGGAAGAGGGCTTATGGGACTTTGTGGGAGGGGGTAACCAGGAAAGGGGAAATCATTGGGAATGCAAATAAAAAATATAGAAAATTAAAAAAAATTAAAAAATGGGGTACAGAGTTAAACAGGGAATTCTCAAGTGAGGAAACGCGAATGGCTCTAAAACACCTAAAGAAATGTTCAGTATTCTTATTTATCAGGGAAATGCAAATCAAAACAACACTGAGATTCTACCTCATATCAGTCAGAATGGTTAAGATGAAAAACTCAGGTGACAGCAGATGCTGGAGAGGATGTGGGGAAAGAGGAACACTTCTCCATATTTGGTGGGATTGCAAGCTGGAATCCATCCTGGAAATCAGTTTGGCGATTCCTCAGAAAATTAGACATAGAACTACCTGAGGACCCAGCTATACCACTCCTGGGTATATACTCAGAAGATGCTCTTACACGTAATAAGGACACAGGCTCTACTATGTTCATAGCTGCCTTATTCATAATAGCTAGAAGCTGAAAAGAATCCAGATGTCCTTCAACTGAGTAATGGATACAGAAAATGTGGTATATATACACAATGGAGTACTATTCAGCTATTCAAAACAATGAGTTCATGAAATTCTTAGGCAAATGGATGGAACTAGAAAGTGTCATCCTGAGTGAGGTAAACCAATCACAAAAGAACGCACATGGTTTGCACTCACTGATAAGTGGATGTTAGCCCAAATGTTCAAAATAATCAAGTTACAATTCACAGACCACAGGAAGCTCAAGAAGAAAGAGGACTGAAGTGGGGGTGCTTGGCTTCCTCTGAGAAAGGGAACAATCTACTTACAGGAGCAATAATGGAGGCAAAGTATGGAGCGGGGACTGAAGTAAAGGCCACCCAGAGACTGCCCTACCTGGGGATTCACTCTACAAACAGTCGCCAAACCCCAACACTACTATGGAAAACAAGAAGCACATATCAAAAGGAGCATGCCATGGTTGTCTTCGGTGGGGCCCTGACAGAGCCTCACAATTGAGGGGGGGAGGTGGGAGTGGGTTGGGTGGAGGGGCATATACTTGAGGCAGGGAGTGTGAGGAGGGGTTCGGGGGGTTTCGGAAGGGGGGAAACTGAGAAAGGTTTTACCACTTAAAATGTAAATGAAGATTATTTTTAATAAAAATAATAAGAAAAAAGGAGTCTGTTTTTCTTCCCTGCACACCTTGTCTTTCTTCATTCTTTGCTTTTGTTTTCTCTTCTTTACTTTCTTTACTTGCTTACTACCTTCCTTCTACCTCTATCTCCCAAACCCTGGGCTGACAGACAGGTGTGACAATGTTCATAAGTCCTGGTTGTGTCTTCACTACCCTATGAAATTTTACTGATATATTCTGGTGAATGGTGGCTCATTTTGCCTTTATTTTATTTTTATTTTTATTTTTTTATTTTCTAAGATTTTATTTACATTCCAAATCATTTCCCCTTTTCTGTTTCCTCCCTCCCCGAAAGTCCCATAAGCCCTCTTTCCCCCCTCTTTTCCTCATTCAACCCCCTCTCGCTTCTCTGTCCTGGCATTCCCCTACATCCAGTCTTTCCAGGACCAGGGGTCTCTCCTTCCATCTTCTTGGAAATCTATTGATATGTGAATTGTGTCTAGGGTATTCCGAGATTCTGGGTTAATATCCCCTTATCAGTGACTGCATACCATGGGTGTTCTTTTGTGACTGGGTTACCCCACTAAGGATGATAATTTCAAGTTCTGACCATTTGCCTAGGAATTTCGTGAGCTCATTGTTTTTAATTGCAGAGTAGCATTCCATTGTGTAGATATACCACATCTTCTGAATCTATTCCTCTGTTAAGGGACATCTGGGTTCTTTCCAGCTTCTGGCTATTATAAATAAGGCTGCTATGAACATAGTAGAGCATGTGTCCTTATTGCATGTAGGGGAAGTTTCTGGATATATGCCCAGGAGTGGTATAGAATGATCCTCCTGGAGTGTCATGCCCAGTTTTCTGAGGAACCGCCAGACAGCTTTCCAGAGTGGATGTACCAGCTTGCAATCCCACCAACAGTGGAGGAGTGTTCCTCTTTCTCCACATCCTTGCCAACAACTGCTGTCTCCTGTGTTTTTGATCTTAGTCCTTCTGACTGGTGTGAGATGGAATCTCAGGGTTGTTTTGATTTCCATTTCCCTAATGACTAAGGATGATGAACATCTCTTTAGGTGCTTCTCAGCCATTAGATATTCTTCAGGTGAGAACTCTTTGTTTAGCTCTGTACCTCATTTTTTAATAGGGTTACTTAGCTCTCTGGAGTCTAACTTCTTGAGTTCTTTGTATATATTGGATATTAGCCCTCTGTTGGATGTAAGGTTGGTAAAGATCATTTCCCAGTTAGTGGGTTGCCGCTTTGTCCTTTTGACAGTGTCTTTTGCCTTACAGAATCTTTGTAATTTAATGAGGTCCCATTTGTCAATTCTTGATCTTAGAGCATAAGCTATTGGAGTTCTGTTCAGGAAATTCTCCCCTGTGCCCATATGTTCAAGGTTCTTCCCTAGTTTTCTTTCTATTAGTTTCAGTGTGTCTGGTTTTATGTGGAGGTCCTTGATCCACTTAGAATTGAGCTTAGTGCAAGGAGATAAGAATGGATCAATTTGCATTCTTCTGCATGTTGACCTCCAGTTGAACCAGCACCATTTGTTGAAAAGGCTATCTTTTTTCCACTGGATAGTTTTAGCTCCTTTGTCAAAGATCAAGTGACCATAGGAGTGTGGATTCATTTCTGGGTCTTCAATTCTGTTCCATTGATCTACATGCCTGTCACTGTATCAATACCATGCAGTTTTTAACACTATTGCTCTGTAGTACAGCCTGAGGTCCGGGATACTGATTCCCCCAGAGGTTCTTTTACTCTTGAGAATAGTTTTAGCTATCCTGGGTTGCCTTTGTATTCAAGGTTCCACTGTTCTAATATGCTCTATGTGTCAGTATGTTCTTAGGTCTTGTAGCTCTAGTATTTTGTGATCCTACAGTAATAATCTACTCAACAACCTAAATTTTTCAAATTTATTAAATTGGCAGAGGCAGAACAAATAGCTTCACCCTCAACCATGTCAAACACCAGCCAAAATACACTCTTAATTACAAAAAATAGCTTTGATAGTCACTTTTCCATGACTATAACAAATTCCTGATTTAATCAACTTATAAAGAGCAAAGGTTTATTTGGCTCATAGCTTTGCAGGTTTATTTATCCAAGGTTTCTTGGCTGTTGTTTTTCAGCCTGTGCAAGGAGGGGGAAATACGTGCTGCAGAAAAAGAATCCCCCTACCTCCTGGCTAAAGAGTGGAACAGAGAGGAAGAGGAAAGTCTTGATCCTACTGTTCCCTCTACAGGCACATACCTAAGGAACAGAAGACCTTCTCCCACTAGTCCCCACTGATTCCTGTTTCTCAAACCTCCCTACAACACTGTAATTTAGGAAGAAAGCTTTTATCATGTGGCTCTTGGTACATATAAGAGCTGCACAAAATGAAATGTCTTCATGTCTGATGATATTTCTGTGCTTGTAATATAGTTATGGAGTCATATAATGGAAGAGCATTGGAAAGTTTTTTAAGAGAAAGCCAAAGAAAATGATAACAGTAGAGGAAAATAGACCAAAGAAAGAAATCAAGGAGGAGAACAGACAGAGTTAAGACTGAAATTTGGGGCAGTCAGCTAGCATCTAATATGGAATCAGTACCTGTCATTGTAACTGATCATTAAATATTAATATGTAAAAATGAGCATTATAGTTTGAAGAGTTTAACATTAAGTGGAAGACAGGAAAAGAGGCCTTGAGAAATCAGAATAGCACTTTGGGAACTTACAGGATAGAGCTTGTCAGACACATCTTAAACACCTCTTGAGCTTGCCAGAAACATCTTAAAGATCTCTTGAGCTGTGGATTAAAGGGGCAGTGTCCTCCAAAGTTAAAGAGTGGGCTGGGAAGATGATTTAGGTTCTTGCTCCTTAGCTTGAGGTTTGCAGACATGAGTAACAGTACTTGTGGACTCAATAGAGAAAGGATGTTTGCTTCCATCAAAGCCCTGAAGTCTCCTAAGAGAGATCAGCATCTCGGTAGAGCCTCAGGTCATTTGAGTTATGCATTGAAGGTTGAGAAGAACTGAGTGGTGACTAAATGTGATGGCCACCACATTAAAAGTCAGAAGGGAAAAATACACATTTGGAAAGGGCAATGCAATTACTATCACAGAGCCCAATTTTTTACTGACTATTGATACATTCTCAGAAGGGTGACTCGCTGCTGTTCATTGCAAACTCCCTACTGAGCCTATGGAGCTCCAATTCAATTGATAGTTCCAATAAACTCAGTGGGTGAGAAATAATAGACTTGGTCATGAGAAATTGTGTGTGTGTGTGTGTGTGTGTGTGTGTGTGTGTGTGTGTACAGGATTATAAGAAGATGGGGCAAAAGTCATAAATATGTATGTACTATGTACATGTAACTAAAAACTCAATGAAAAGGAATATCTGTGGATGAACAAAGGAACAAATAGCAATGAAGACTATGTGCACAGAAAATGAAAGAGAAACTCATGCATGCATATGTGCACATGTGTGCCAGCTGGAGCAGTCTTCCTTAGGAAGATCAGCTGCTTCATTTGAGAGAGGGTTTCCCACTGACTTTAAGCTTTCCAGGTCCATCAGGCTGGCTATCCATTAAGCCCCAGGGGTCCTCCTCTTTCCACCTCTTCAGCATTAGGATTATGAATGTGCCCTATATCTGGCATTTTTGCTTAGGTTCTGGAGATTAAACTCAGATCATCATGTTGCAAAGAAAATGTTTCACTGACCTAGCCATACCTTCAGTCCCAGTTTTTATTTTTAAATTGTATTACACATTGAATCTTACTGTACCCACAGAGGTATGCACTGAGCAAAAGGGACAGATAGCCCAGAAAGCCATCTCATATTCCTGTCACCAAATTTCCAGTGATTTGACATACTGAAATGCAAATTTATCTTAGGCAAAAGGGAGTAAGAGACAATTCTGAGTTTTGCAGCCAAATGTTCAAAAATATTCAAATTTTCAAAAATATGTACATAATAATATACTTAATTGTGACAGACATTTTAAATAAGTTTCATTGAGTCCTGTTCTATAATAATAACTTAAGAGCTGTAGTAATAACAACATATTTTTAAAGAAATAAATGTTGAAAAAACCCAACTATCCTAGTTTGAATGCATGGAGTTCAAAGTATTTCAGTAAGAGAAGGCAGTCATTGCTATAAACAGGCAACTACAACCATTTTAGAAAACTTTTGTAACCCAAACCAGCTAACATTTATTAAAAACCTGTAAGAAAGCAGTATATCACTTTTAGGGGAAAACTCACTACAGGCTTGATGTAGCTTAAAATTACTCTTTAGGCATCAAATATGTAACACACTACACCTGCACAAAACTTGAGCCATTTTCAGAAACCTTCAACTAAATTTTGTCTAGAAACTCACCTTGAAGGTACATATGCCAGCCTGGCATCAGCAGTAAGGTGCTACTCAGGCTCCTCTGCTCATCTAAGTGCTTATGTGCACACACACAGGCACAGCCTGGCATGGTGAGCTTGACAACTGTTTTATAACAAATACAAAGAATGTGTTTTATTTATATGGTTTCTCTATTCTATGTTACATACTTAATATAGAATGAGACAGACATGTTCTTTCCTTTGGCTTCTTGATCAATGAACACATAAGAAATAAGTTGGCTAGAAGCAGGGACTAGAGAGATGTCTCAGTGGCAAGGTGATTGCCTTATGAGCATGTGGACCTGAGTTCAGATCCCTAGCACCCACAGAAAACAAAATCCAGACTGGAGATATGTGCTTGTAAGCTGTGTGCTGGGGAGGCAAAGATGGAAAGGCAGTTAGTCTGAGTCAGTGAGATCAGAGAAGTAACAAGCAGGGCCAGTGAGGGGCTCTGTCTCAAGAATAAAGACAGAGAGCAGTTGAGGTAAACCAAATATCAACCCTCATGTGCACATAAACACATACATACACATACACACACTCACACAGACACACAGAGAGACACACACTCACATAAACACTCACAAAGACACAGTCTCACACAGACTTACACACACTGACATACACACATACACCCACACTCACATATGTATTCACTCAAAGACATACACATGTTCACACAGACACACACACATACTCACATACACAGAAATACACATATACACAGTCATACATATATACATAAACTTGTACAGACACACACTCACATAGGCACACACCCACTCACACAGATGCACACACACAGACACACACATATTCATATGTACACTCACAAAGACACACACACAGACTCACACAAATACACACATATATTCACTGACACACACTCATATAGACATACACACAGACACACACACAGATGCAATGCACACTCACAAATACACTCATTTATCAAGATACACACATAAACACACACACACACACACACACACTAAAGAAGAACATAGAACTTCATCAGTAAAGCCGTGTTCAGTCTGCACCTATCAAGAAACAACTTGACTGGAGTTCAAATATATTTCTGAAGTTTTCTTCAATGTTACAAAAGAAAGTAAACCAGCAAAAAAAAGCTTCGTGAAAATGTCCTAAACGTGATCAATACAGGATAATAAAAATTTGTTTGACAAGACTGAGTACTTGTCTTTTAGAAGGGCTGCCAAAAGCTGAAATAGAAACACAGATGGAAAAGACCAGGGGCAATGTAGCAGAGTCAGCCAGACACTGAGACCAGTAACCCTTTCCACATGCTGTAAAGCAACTAAGCTTAAGACGTCTATGTCTAGGGTATCACTATGCCTTCACTGAAGACTTGGAGTTCAAACTGAGTGAAGATATACTTTCAAGTACAGGGACTAGAGAAACAGGTCATTTATTGTTCTTACAAAAGGCCTGTGTTTGGTTTCTGGCATCTATGCTAGGAAGCTCACAATCACCTATGGCTCCCGCTCCAAGAGGTTCAATGCCCTCTTTGGCATCTATGGGCACCTGCACTCACATGCACATTTCCAGTCACAGGCACACATGCATACACATTTAGATAATCAAAGAATTAAACAAGTAAGTAAATAAATAATAAGACAATTCAATGGAAGTGTTTCTTTTCATGAACATGTCTTTCATACACATCCACAAATCTGTATACTACTTTGCACAAACTTTGCACTTCTGTGTTGTTTAAAAGGCCTTCATCAAAGAACAAACTGAGACTTCTAGAGACCCCTGGAGGTGTTCTCAACTGTAGAGGGAACAATGTCAGTCATCATCAAACACATGCTTGTCGATATGAAAGACAGCATTTGCAAGTCAGAGATATAATTATAGTCCTCCAAACAATGGAAAACACGCAAGTGGCTTTCATATTCGCATGAAAAAAAGCTGTTCACATGGCAAATGCACAAATTCCAAAATTCAAATTCCACAGTAAAGCAAATCATGGAATGTTTGTAAAGCCCTTCATTGATTTCAGAAAACTGAACTCACAGAACAGAAGAGGTTCTCATAACACCCCGACTTGTAGATTTACCATTTTTCCTGGTTTGTCTCCAGTTGGAGTTCGTTCCAATGCCTGCAGAGAGAGAGGGCTAGAATCCCTCCGTGGACTGCCTATGGCTGAACTGAGGATGCAGTGGGAGGTAACAAAGCTTGCTCCAAGACTCCCAAAGCTCTGTATAGTTCCCCAGTGCAGCTTTGGAGGTGCTGTTCTGACAAGAGTGTCTTCCACATCCTGCAGTGGGAAAGTCCCAAGACTTTTGACTGTCCTGTGTAGAGGGCTCTGCTAACTGTGCATGCAGCCAGCCGAGCCTCTGGAGTTCCAAGGCCCGTGGGCAGCCCTGGATGCTGGGTGCTGAAGTGGTGACAGTAGACATCTCATCTGCATTGCTGCATACTGCTGAGGGAGTAGGTCTGACCCCTGCCTGACAGCTACCCTCTATTGACTTCTGACAAGGTTGTGACTAGGTCTGAAGCATTTTCCAAACACAGTGAGGGAATTCTTCTCCAGAATCTTTATCTCTGTGCTAACAACTGAGGTTCTATGACCAAAGCTGCAGATGTTGACACATTTTTGCTGGAGTGGTTATATGTGAACTCTGTCTGACAAATGAGATGTTTTGTTCCCAGCCCTTCCAATTTCATAGAATTCTCTTCTTTCATGACATGGTCTCATGTTGCTTAGATTGGCTTCAAAATCACTGTTTTTAGAAATAATGTTGAATTCTGGGTCCTCTTGACTCTCCCGCTGGGGTGCTGGGATCACAACTGTGTACCGGCTCTCCTGTGTATGGTCTGCTGGGTTTAGCCCAGGGGTTTCTGCACAGGAGGCAAGCATCTACTAACCAGGTCGCAGCCCTACCAATCTTTGCTATGCTCTAGAAACTCTAATTGACTTCACAATGAACTAGTGTGCAGAAATACAAAGTTCACCCTTTGAAGTACTTGGCAGTAACTTTTAGGTATACTTGCTTTGTTTAATTTCTGTCTCCAACTCATTGATATAAAGTATTTTTCTCTCTTCCACTGACAGCCAGGGGCAAGCAATGCTTTAAAAACTTGGTATTTTTGTGTAATAAGAGAATACCTTTCTTAAACATATGTTTATTTTATGTTAAGGTTTTAATACCATACTTATCTTTTTTCTATCTTATATTTTTAAGTAATTCTTAATTAATTATTTTATTTATTTACATCCCAAATGTTGCTGCCCTTCCCAGTCACCCCTTCCAGAGTTCTTCACCCCACCCACCTCTTCTTCACTTCTGAGAAGGTGCTTGACCAATACTGGGCATCCCCCTTCCCTGGGGCATTAAGTCTCTACAGGATTAGGCTCTCCCACTGAGGCCAAACAAGACAGTCCTCTGCTGCATATGAGCCAGAGGCCTCGATGTATGCTCTTTGGTTGGTTGCTTTGTCTCTGGGAGCTCTCATTGAGTTGACACTGTTGGTCTTCCTATATTGTTGCCATCGCCCTTAGCTTCTTCAACCTTTCCCATAACTCTTCCATAGGGGACTCTGAACTCAAAAAAAGGCTGCCCAGTGACTGGCCCAACTTGGGATCCATCCCATGGCTGGGCACCAAACCCTAACATTATTACTGATGCTATGTTGTGCTTGCAGACAGGAGTCTAGCATGGCTGTCCTGAGAGGCTCTACCATGAGCTGACTGAGACAGATGCAGTGCATGCTAATGACAACATCAAGTTTTTATTTTCTTATCTCTTTTTCTTTCATTGCAATAGTTTGTTGAGTTTCAGGTTTCTTAATGGTGTGCTGTGAACACATTCATTCCACAACACTTTGAGGCTTTCTTCCTTGCAGCCCTATCCACCTAATTTTGTGTCCTTTTAAAAACACCTTTCAAGGCCAAGTTGTGCTATTCAAAATATTGGGTATGTGATCTTCTATTGAAAAGTAATCAACATACAGGGGGATACACTCTTAAAGAAAACTGACTCTCTCTATGCCAGCAGTTAACAATTGCCAGTGGCTTCACGGTCAACAGTGGGATTGAATACGCACCTCCCATCTCCAAGCTAATATTTTGTCTGCCTTGGATTTTCACAGGTTCTATGCCATTCTTTAATTTTTTTCTTAAAATTTCTCACACCCTGACAAAGAGAACATGAGAATTTTGTGTTTTGTGGTTTTTGTTTTTACTTATAAAATGTCTTCCAAAGGCACTTTTCAAGTTATTTTATACTTTGAGGTGTTGAAATTATATACTATGAAGGTCTTTTTGGCAGTAGTTGAGGCAATAACAGTTTCCAAAATCAAGCCTACTAAATCCATGATTTGGCCCTAGATGTGACATGGCCTAGGTTTGAAAGAACCACTCAAACTAGCTAAGATGTTTTACTGACAGATCCATACCTGCAATTAGCATTTTCTATGTTTTAGACCAAGTTTTCCCAACAAATATCATATAGGAAATTAACATTTGTGTTCACACCAATATCTTAAGTATTTGTTGAAATTGAATTTTCTTTGTGATTTTTGGATGCTGATACCTAACAATTTGTGGCTAGCCATATATTCTCCTCTGTTTTGGATCCTCATTTTGTTTTTTAGAAAAATAGTGCCTCTAATATATATTGAGAAAAACATTAAAATTATTAAATAAAATTATGTAGTGAGTGTAAATAATCTAGTGAGTTTAGCAGTTAAAATGAGTTTCATGGACCAGTGATTCCCCAGATTCTGTCATCCATGAAAACAACATCACTCTTAAATTCCACCAGTGGTTCTTATTACACTGTAGAATATGCTCCTAGTCAGAGCAGAGTGGTGGAATTTCTTTATTTAGAAAACTCTTCAAATTTCTAAACTGAGATGTATTTCACTCCTGGCTGGTTTCCTTTTCCTGGTACAAATGGTTTCCATGGTCTGCTGTGTCAATTTTTCTCAGTTGTATAATATATACCTCTTTAATGGGAAACATTAAACACGGTACACCTTAAGGCACAACTGCATAATTTGCAAAGTGTTCTTTCCATCTGGAACATGTTATACACTCTTTACTTAATTTTCATGAAGACTAATTAGATTAGCATTTATCTAATTAAAGAGCTCTTAGTTGCAAAACAAAAACAATAGACGCAAGAATGACTCCAACTTGTGGGACAGATAGTCCCGTTCGATTTAAAAACACCATTGAGCATCTCCTTGTGATTCTTAGTTCTGCCACAGGTTTTAGACACGTTCAGAGATTTTGGTACAAGAAATGACCTGCTCCAGTTCTGGTGAAAATAATTCTATTTAGAGTTTGGGTGGAAAATCAGAAATAATGCCTAAAGTAGTACAAAGGCTGTGAACAGATGTATTGGGCAATAAGGATCTTAACTGGTACACATGTGGACAGGTATGTTGTTCGGTAGAAAAATAAAATTGTTCCCATTAAGAAAATGAATGGAAATGAAGCACCAAGAGATGATGGTGGGTAAAGCTGAGATTTAGTCAATGAAATGGCTCTGGAGTGAAATGGCATGTATGTGAGGAGCAGAAGAGAAAATAAAGAGAGAGTGTCATGGAAAACAATGGAGGGGGTATCCGTGAGGAATTATATCACAAGAGCAGCAGGCATAAGGCATGGAGAGCCATGGACACATGACCTGTGCTCTTGATCCTTACCTCCCATGGTGTGTGGAGATGGTAGAGAATTCTGAGTTATAGTTAGGGAGGCCTTTTGACATGGATAGGATCAACAGTAAAGGAACAAAGGTGAATGAAGAGGATTCTGGGATATGCTGTTGAATTACCTGCTATGCTCAACAGTATTGATCTACCACCTTAGGAAGAGAGAACTCACTGGTGGTCATTTTATTTTGGAGATTATTTTGAAGGTTAATTGAAAATTATCTACTAACACAAGACTAAGTAGAGTAGAAAACATAGAAAAGAGTATTTGAGCATCTTGGAAAATGTACATAAAAGGTGCTGTTCATAGACATCACAATCCAGACAGAGCCCCCAAGATGCCAGTTAAATGAATCTCATGGCTGTTTTCCCATGATCCTAAGTTTCATGTTCTACCATGAGCCTCATTTTTCACAGAAGTGGGATGAGTACAGAAACCACAAGGGATCCATCTCCCATTGTACGATTCAGAAGGGAGAAGTTTTCATCAAACTTATCAAATTAAAATCATAAATCTTTCTCAGATCCAATTAAATTATACATCTCCACCTGAGCCTTGCACAAGGGGCCATCAAAGGCCATGTGCTGAGACCTTTAACCAAGGCTCCACTATTGTGTGCCAGACTCTTAATTATACATCAAAATTATTTTTCTCATAAACTATTAGAAATTTAAATTCCTCTAGGCTATTGTTTTCTTCAGTGTGGCAGCTCGATTTGTGAATGTGTGATTGGTGGCAGATGTTTGTTCACATGTGTGGTTGAAGCTCGTGTATGTGTGTGTGGGGGGGGAGTACATGTGCCTGTGAACAATTTAGAGGCCAGAAAAGGATGCCAGGTGTATTATTCCATGGCTATAAGGTCTTTCACTGAACACTGGGTGAGACTAACTAGTTGATCCTCCTGTCTCCGTGTGTCCCTGATAGCACTGGGGTATCAGGTATACATAGTCACATGAAGCAGTCTTCTATACCCTTGCTTTAAACTGTAAAAGAGAGGGGAGACTGTGATAAACATTTTTGCATCCATACAAAAGGAATAAGTTCTAAGAACAAGTTTGCTTTTGAATGGGCGTTCTATCATCCTGAAGGTAAATATTCTAATCTGGGTAGTGAGCCTTTCTTTTCATTTGATGACAATTGATTTCAGGATGAATAGGCTGTGAACATTTTAATGGTAACTTCTGAAGGAATTTTCACACTAACAATGAGAAACAAGAATATGGATGATCATTTGGTCACAAAAGAATATTCCCAATGAAAAGCCAAAGAATAGACACTGCTGTAGGCAAACAAACATATCAAACAATGTCTGTATCATCTGTCCTCTGAGAATTGACCATCGAAAGAGATACTGTGTGTGTAAGAATATCTAGCAGCTAAACCATTGATAGCATCAGTTGCTGATAAAACACACACACACACACACACACACACACACACACACACACACACCCCACACTTTTAATTCACAGCTGGTGGGGATATAAAATAAAAATGTTTACGTCCAAAGACATTTTGGAAGGATTTGTATAGCTGAACATCTTGTTAGAGAAAACCTAAGAATTTTGTTTCTGACTTTTTTGCATGACTGGTCTGAAAATTTTGCCCACACAGGAACCGGCCTCTTCATTTGTGGTCATCCAAAGTAGAGTCAAGCAAGGTGTCATTCAAACTCTGAATGGAGAAGAGTGGCAAGATAGTTTACAGGTAAGAATATTGGCACTGCATGGAAGAGGACCTGAGTTCAAATGCCCAACATGAAAGTAGAAGTTGAGTGTGCACATAACTTCAGCATTAGTGGGCAGAGGCAGAGAGGCAGGTGAATCTCTAGAGGACACTGACCAGCCAGCTTATCTAAAATGGAGAACTTTTCATTCACCAAGAGATCCTGTTTGAAAACAACAAGATAGAGCTTGATAGAAGAAGATACTTGATGTCCTGCACAGTCATAAGGTTTGAATACACATTTATACCTGCATATAATGTACATATGCACACATGTGTGTAGACTCATGAACATAAACACACATGTGTTTACACACAGATTCATGGGAGTATAAGGTAGAGAATAATGAAGGAAGATTTTTAATATTGACCTCTGACCTTCAGAAAAAACAGAGGTCTGTAGAAACAGACTTGAGGATTAGTGTAGAAAATACATCTGCTAAATCTGGGGCACCTTCTAGTGACAGAAAGAAAAGCAGCCAACATAACAGTATGTATAACCCATAAGCACAGTCTAATCATGAACAGAAAAGTCTGGAAGCGAGGGTTCTCCTCAGAATATCTGGTCAGTTCCTCAAAACTGTGACTGTTGGAGAAAACACAGAAAGTCTGAGAAACTCCCATAGCTGTGAGGAGTCAAAGGTCTATGGTGACAGCATCAAAGGTGGTGGTGGCCTTGACACTGAACAAGGTCATTAGCTACCAACTATTAAGTCAGAATGTCTTAAAAGTGGGTTCTTGAAGAGAGTCAATACTATTTTGCCATTTGTTTGGTGTGTACCATGAATTGGAAAGTCTCAGTACTGCATTTGCAAATTTTAAAAATGAATGGTCCTAAAATAATGAAGTGTAATTAAAAATAAGTTACATTTGCATCTCTCAAAGAAAGCAACCAAACTATCACTGGCCTTTAAAATATGAATTGGGGTCCCTAAGTCAGCTCTCATGATAATAGCATACATGTTATCAATTGAGGCTACATAGAGCACTGTATATGGGGTCATTCTTTTGACCCCAAATCGTCCAAAGTACCCTGGAGTAGACTGAGTTGAATGGAGGCCATGATAACTTTGAAATGGTTCAATGTCTGTTTGGTGTTTTCTATCTTTTTATATTCTGTGTTAGAACATGACTAAATGAAAATTTCAAGACAATTATACTAAAACAACAAAATCACAGTCAGGCTATGTTGACATGGTAGAGTGAGCCTGCTGACAGAAAACAAGCATTGTCAAAAAATAGTGAAACTTGTACTAATGATTAAAACACAGACTCTGCTGATAGCACACTTCTCTTCATTCCTGTAGAGAGACCCTGTATCAGCAAGACCCTCTGAGTGCCCTCAGGAAGTGAGGGTTCCGAAGCCAGCAGCCCAGATCGACGCTGGATGTGTGTTTGTGCAGGTGACTTGCCAGTGGGAGTTTGAATTCTTTCTGCTTGGTCCACATCAATTCTTCTGAAACTCTGCCTGTTTGGAAGGCGCCAGCTTTTGTAACAACAGAGGACTCTTTTTTAAAAAGTGCTGACACACAATTTATCAAATTATCCTGACTGAAATTCTACTTCCAAATAAAAGAGTCAAGAGTGAAGGAAAATATTTATATGATTAAACATGGAGTTGGTTTGTACAGTTCGCCCACATTTAAACATCTGAAATTTGTCAGCTAAGCTTTCTTACTGATAACCTACCTGTAAAGATGTTTCTGAGACCTCTCTGTTCCTGTGTATGGCCTATACAAACTATAAATAGCTCCAACTTCTAGATTAAAATTGTTATTTATACTATCTTTTGCCTTAGATTTGGAAAATAATGGTTCTTTTGAATATTGAATTCAAACCAATAAAGTTTATTTTTGACATGTATGTTTCCCAATTGTCTTTTTAATTATTCCTGTAAAGTTAGATCATAGGAGTCCAGAGACTAAGAAGCACTGTTAAGGTGGGCTACTGAATGGTTCTTAGGTGGAGGTTCTGAAGATTCAGGTCGTGGGGATTAATTTGATGAGGCAAGGTAGGCAAGGAAGGAGGGCTGGAGGGAGAGAGGAAGGGAATAACTGAGGGAGGGAAGAACTACAGGAAGGGAAGAGAAAAGAAGGAAAGGGAAGAGAAGAAAGGAAAGGAAAGGAAGGAAAGGAAGGGAAAGGAAGGGGAGGGAAGAGAAGGAAGGGAAGGAAGGGAAAGAAAGGAAAGGAAGAAAGACAAGGAAAGGAAACACACAGGGAAACAGGCAGATATCCATCTCTGACTCTGTCTCTCACAGTGGCTCTGTCAGGCATAACTAGTCAAGTACCTGGACCAACATCTGAGCTCATTACCAATATTTAGGATAGTCACCATCTTTAAATACTATGCATTTGATTGCTATTCATGCTATTATTGGATCTAATGATAATAATTAGAAATGCAATTTTTAAATATTGAAACATTTGGGGCACAAGGAGTTGACATTTTTAATGTATATTTTATATATTGAAATTTAATTTAAGAAGTCACTTCAAATAAAACCATATAATATCTTTATGTAAAAAAAGAATCTTATTTAGTGGTGGTTGTGATGAGCAGTTTCTTTAAAAATTTAAGTACTGTAGAAGAGAACTAGAGTGTGTAATTATGATCTTTTACAGTAACTTGTTAAATTAGCAGTATATTCTAAGAATTAGCATTTAAATTTTATGTTGAATATATTATCATTTTAGTGTACTTTTTTCATTGTTTCAAGAATAAAATAAGAATTATTCAGCTATTTAAGATGAATTTAAATAGAAGTAGCAGCTTTAATGTGTAATCAAAGCATAAAGAAGAAAAATTGAAAGTAGCAGATAACAAATATTGATTTTTTAGAATATTACCCATATGCATCTGTCTGAAGATGTGGTTTCGGAGCTTGGTAACCAACATTAGCTGATGTTCTCGGCACTGTAAGTTTGATATGTCAGCAGATCCTCAAACTGTTCCATTTCACAAATGCCATTAATGAAGGTAAGGAAGGATGAAGTTCACCCAAAACAGCACACAAACATTATATGTTCACGTCCTATCAGCAACTACATTCTTGATAACTCATGATCAACACAGAAGGACCAGCATGCACTCTCTTAATAATCATTTTTAAAATGGCAAGAATAAGTCTCAGAGTATGCAAGAATTTCATTCTTGAAAATACTTATGTTTTAAAATAAGTAAGAGTTCCATTTGTTAACACTCAAAGGTAGGAAGAAGGGAGACTAACCAAGAAAGCATAGAAGGATCACACCAGAGTTCAGAAGCAAGAAGGCTTCACTCAGAGCCTCTAGGCATCTGGAGGAGGCCAGAGTACTGGAGCTGTGAATTAAACATTGAGCTGAACTGTGAGCGGAAGGTCAGTCAATATGGACTCTTAGGAGTTTCATCTTCCATCTAAGGATTATGACTCTGAACCAGTAGAAAGAAAATAAAAAACAAACCGGCACCAAGAGCTTTGGGTACCAGACATACCTTCTGCTGGGTGAGAGGGGTGGGTCTTGGTCAGTGAACTGTATGACCAGTGAGTCCAAATGGTCTCATCCAGAAGTCTTGTAAGTTCCATGAAGCACCATGACAGTGAAATTCACACAGGATTTTCCTGGAATGGAAGTGTTCAGGAAGACCCATTTCTTGGGCACTAGAATCTGTAATGACCATTTGAATAAACAGCTGAGGGGATCTAGAAGGAATGGGTAAGGTCTGGGGTTGCGTCAGTTCCAAATACATGGAAACTAGGCTCTCTTCCTGAAACCTAATTTTTCTTACACTGAGCAAATTAATCCATACACTGTGATTCCTCCCAATCAGGATCAGCAGAGATGCTCTGGCCAAAAGGCCTCAAGTGGCTGTTTCAGTCATTGTAATTTAGTAAATCAGGCCTAGATTTTAGAATCAGTCTCTTTAGCTTGTTTAATACTCTGAGCTCCTTAGAAATGGTTGACCAGCTTCTTGATTTCAGAATGGCTGGGCTTAGACTTGCTAACAGGTAAGTCTACCAAGGTCCTGAGGTTCTAAGAGGAATTTTAGACTGTCTCTTGATGGAAAATCCTAGCAGAGCTCATCCTTCTTGACTGCAGCATTTTTTCCAAAGGAAGCTGTAAAATGGACACTGTATGGATAGAAAACTAAACAAAGCTGCTAATCACAGCCTACTGTCATGGAAAGCACATCTTCATCTTCATAGTTTATCACACTCAGTGGTGAAACATTCCAGTACAATTGTTCCATTCACTCATAGAAAAGGAAAATAATACTCCCTTGGGAGCCATGTAATCTTTATTTCTTCCCATCTTGACTATTTTACCCACTCCACTACATCACCCTCTGGGAGAAAACAGGACCTGGGGGCAAGGTGCATCTGGTGGATTTGCTGAGCTGAGTACTACATGTGTAGATGTGTCCTGATGTGAACATTAAATGAACACTGTCCTAAAGAAATGGACTCTCCTGTCTGCTAATTGAAATTTATAAGACATTAGTACGTGTTTCACTAGGTCTTGGAAAAAGATAAAATTTTGGTTGGTATTGGTTTCCTAAATTCTCTAGCCAAATCTAGTTCAAACTTGATATCTCTTTCCTCCTAATTAAGCTTTAAAATGACTGTTCGGTAGTGCTACTGAATAACAGGTTCCTGGTTATTTAAAAGTCCATAACAAAGGTTTGAATTGAATGTGGTGTCATACCCCAAGCAAGTTATCATACATTTGAGGAATCTGACAAAACATGAATAAACTGAGTTCATAAATCAAGTTAACATTCTTAGAGTTTCTTTGCCCTGGGAAAGAAATTATGCATAGAGGTGACAGATCAATGATTCAAAGAAGTATTTTCAAGAGTTAGATGACCTTGGAGATGATGGCTTGTACGTGGGGAGGGGGGTGGGTATCATTAACTGAACACGCATGCTTCTGAATTCACCCAGAAGGAAAGTACATAAGGGTGTGATGGACAGACAATCTACACACTCACTTCCTTGCCTGGGGTGACTTACAACGGAGAACTATAAATGTTCTCACTGACTCCATTTCCTTTGTAAAAAAAAAAAGTGTAGAAACACCCAACTCAAGCATGTCATTTGGCCTTAGACAACAGAAACTGCCAATGTGTCCCATTGGTCTTTTCAAAGCAGCCTGTGAAAACAATGCCATGGGCCTATGAGGGTGTAGGATTCTCTCACGAAATTAGTGTCTCTGCTGCAAAATACTTCAAGGCTTTCCTTCTACTTTAGCTACAGTTTGAGACATGAGTTTAGACTTTACAATTTTTAAGAGTTACTTTATTTGTTTCATTTTTCATACTCTTACACTGGGCATTTTTGAAACTCAGATAACGATGTCTGGTGTCATGGAAGTTGCCTTTAAAGTTGTTCCTACCACACCCCGTATTGCTTCATGGTCTCTGCTTAGACATGAACATATCTGTCTCTGCTTATCTCAGGGAACTGAGTGAGATACAATAACTGTTCACAGAGAGAACAGGAGGCAAAGGGCATTCACAGACTACAGGGGTTTCTGCTAGTCACGCTGGTTAGCTTACAGAATCCATCTTCCATTTGTTTTAGATTAACCTACTGGTTATGTAGAGTGGTAACTCTGTCCCCCTCTTGGACACATTGCTAGTGCCTGGATACATTATATTTAACATGATGTTGAGGGAAGGGGGTGGGTGAATAACTGCCAGGGAAGCAATATCTTGAGCAAAACCAATCTGACCTAAACTGTTCATGAATCTGCAGTTGCACGACTTAGGTCAAGTCTGAGGACTTCAAAATCAGGGCTACTATTCCTAGGAGATTCTAGCTTATAATTATCCATAATGCATAATACATATCTCTCCAATACACACACACACACACATACACACACACACACACTCATGAAACATGTACTGTATACAATTTTATTTGGAGACATTTACCTGTAAGTCAGATATTTTAAAAATATTTTCATCAATCCTTTGAGTGTTCCATACAATGTAGTTTGATTACATTTACTCCTGATCTCTTCATGTAACTCATGACCCATGTTTATTTTAATAACCCATTCACTCCAGTCTGTGTTGCCCATATATTCCTGATGTGGGATCTTCCCCTGGAACATCGTCTACTTACTAAGAGCCAAGTCCTTGAAGAAAACTAGTTCCTCCCCCAGAAGTCCTTAGCTGTCCATAGCTCTCAGTTATGGATGAGGACCAAGAAAATCCTTTCTATGTAATGCTAGAATGTGGAGTGACTTGATTTTATGGAAGTCCTGTGCAGAAAGTTACAGGTGTTGCGAGCTTATGAGTATATAAACCCTGTCTAGTGCAAAAGATACTTTTCACTATGGCCATCTCCACCCTCTCTTCTAAGATCTTTCCATTCCCTCTGCCTGGACAATCCCTGAGCCTTGGAAGTGGGGATAGAGATGTATCCTTGTGGCTGACCACTCTGTTAACTCTTACTCTCTACACTTGCTATGAGTCTCTGAGTTAGCCTCTATCCACTGCACAAGGAACTCCTCGGACTTCAAGTCTTCCTTTGTACGGAGCCATAGTAACAGAAAAGAATGGTATTGGTCAAAAACAGACAGATGATTGATCAACAGAACAGAATCAAAGACACATTCCTACAGCTATCTACTTTTTCATAGAGATGTTAAAAATCATGCACTGGAGAGAGAGAGAGAAAGAGAGAGAGAGAGAGAGAGAGAGAGAGAGAGAGAGAGAGAGAGAGAGAGAGAGAGAGAGAGAGAGAGAGAGAGAGAGAATCTTTAACAAATGGTGTTGGGTCAACCGAAAGTCTACATGTAGAAGAATGAAGTTTGACACTCCTCTCTCTCCCTGCACACAAATCAGTGATGCTCTTTCTGACTTTGTCTATGTGGTTCGTGAAAAGCCAGTAAAACAGCCTTGGCAGAGTGTGTGGATTTGTCTGCCTGTAGTGAGACTTACACAGGGAACTGGCTTCTCACATGCAAGAAGTGATGCAGAGCCTAGGCCATGGTGTCTTCCTGGCCTTGCCCCATCTTAGCAAGGTCCTGCTTCATTCTTTCCACTGTGTTCATATTACAAGCTGGAGAAGAAAGCAAAATACACTGGTCAAGTTGTTTGCTCTCGAAGAATAGTTTTCACAGAATCAATCATTTTTTGAACAGCCCACCAATCAATGACCACGTTCATCTGTTTGGGCAGAGCCTAGCTTTGGAAATAGATGCCTAGGAGTTGAACTTAGATCCTTATGCTTGTATAGAAAATAATGTATAGACAGGTCCATTTCTCTAATACAAACAAGAGCAGTGTTTAGAGCTCATTTTGTTTTTCCCTTCATTTAATTTTAGAAGGCAAGATCGTCTCTTAATTCCAGATGTCTTTTGAGTTACCCTAAAAGGCTGAGCCCAAGTTTGTACAAGTTCCTATGGGAGGAAGCTAAAATCTCTGACTTGGTGATTAGTTCACACCTGAAGAAAATAATACACCAGCAGCTTAGAGAGCAAACTACACCATCTTCAAAGCAAACAAACAAATAAACAAACACCAAAAACAACAGCAAACACCTTAAAACCAAACAAGCAAAAGATTTGCAACAACAGTTTGAGATAGCCCATTGAACCTTTCCATGTCTTTAACCATAAGCCCCTGAATGTGATATATATCTCTAAATTACAGGCGGATCATCAGCCTCAGCAGGAGGTTCGTCTTTGTTGCACAAATGTGATGCAAAGCAGAGTTTTGCTTTTGGCTGTGTATAGCTTTGAGGGATTACAGAGAAATTACGCTTCCTTCTATCTTAGTGGCTCAAAAGAAGTGTAGAAAAGAGGCTGAAGTACCTGTAGTTTCTGAGTCACAGCCTTCACTCACCCGGCTGATTCTTTTGCACTGGCTTGTGCCAGTCAGGGGAGATCAGTTCACTTCTGCCAACACTTGTACATGGCATTGTGATGGACAAATGGCCGAGATTAAAACAAAGCATGAACAATTAATCACCTAATACATAACAGAGGAAAATATAGAAATGTGAAATTAAATGAAATTCTCTCAAGACTTCAGATTAACTGCCAACAGAGGAGAGATGGGGCGTAAGACTAAATAAAAATAAAACAAAACAAAAAAAACCCCAGAAATTTCTCAAAGTGTCTAAATATCTCAAAGTAGGACCTTACTTCCAGACTTCCAGAATCTCTTGAGGAAAGACAAAAAAACAAAACAAAACAACAACAACAACAGCCCCTCCTCCCAAATACACAGTAGGGAAGAGCAGTTTGAGAATTATCAAGAGTTACATCTCTCTAGTTATCTACATGCTATTTGCTTGGTTCTTTCTATAAAATATAATCTTCACTAGTGTTAAAAAGAAAGGGACCTGTTAGGCTGAGAGGAGGAGGAGGAGGATAAAGGGGGGGGGCAGGATCAGTTGTGGGAGGAGATGGGGAGGAGTTCAGAGGGTCAGACAATTGAAAGGACATGTTTAGCAGTGGCGGATGGAAAACTGGGGGTAGCCACTAGGAAGTCCCAGATGCCAGGTAAGCAAGAGGTTCCCAAGACTCAACAGGGATGACATTAGCCAACAACCCAACACAGGGGAGATAGAACCTGTAAAGACCATACCCAGGGGATAGGCACAGCCTCTGGTTGAGATATTCAGCCACCCACCCATATCAAAAGCTTTAACCCAGAATTGTTTCTGTCTAAAAGAAAATACAGGGATTGGGTAAAGCAGAGATGGAAAAAAAAAAAAACAAAAACCAAAAAATGGCCATCCAGAGATTGCCCCACCTAGGGACACCAAACCCAGACACTATTGCTGATGCCAAGAAGTGCTTGCTGACAGGAGCCTGGTATAGCTGTCCCATGAAAGGCTCTGCCAGAACCTGACCAATACAGATGCAGATGCTTTCAGTCAACCATCAGACTGATCTCAGAGACTCCCAAGGGAAAAATTAGGGGAAGGACTGAAGGATCTGAAGGGGTTTGCAATCCCATAGGAGGAAAACAATATCAACTAACCAGACCCTCTAGAGCTCCCAGGGACTAAACCACCAAACAAAGAGTCCACATGAGGGGACACATGGCTCCAGCCACAGATGTACCAGAGGATTGCTTTATTTGATATCAATGGGAGGAGAGGCTCTTGGTCTTGTGGAGACTCAAGCTAGCATGGTGAGGTGTGAGAGAATGGGTAGGTAAGTGTGGGGAACACCCTTACAGAGGCAGGGGGATGGAGTATAGGAATAGAGAGCTTTTAGAGGGAAAACTTGGAAGGGGGACAACATTTGGAAACTAAACAAATAAAATAACCAATAAAAAAAATAAAACCTTTTTGGGAAGCTGATTGTGATGTCCTATAGCTATAATTTCAGTACAGGCTGAGACTGGAAAGTTATGTATTTGAGGCCAGCCTGGTCTATACAGTAAGAGCCTATGTCCTCCAAAGCAAATATATAAATACAAGAAAGTAAAATAATTTAAAGAAAATCACTACTAGTACATCAACAAAAACCGTGTCATAAATATTTCATTGCATCTGAAGAGGTTCTTCAGTGGTAAAGAACATTGACTGTCCTTCATGAGGAGCTGAGCTTCGTTCCCAGCACCCACATGGTGGCTTCCAAACAGCTGTAACTCATACCCAGGAGATCTGATGCCCTTTTCTGATCTTCTTGGGCACCTGCAAAATAAGTGGTACACATAAATTCATTAAGGTCCATGCACCCAAACACATAAATAAAATATTTACATCTTTAAAAATAAGAAATACTTCATTATTTGTGAGACTTCATCACAATGACTCTACAAGAAAACACAGAAAGATTTCTTTGAACACAATATATTCAGGATTGAAAATGGCTAGTAGATAGAGACTGTGTGCACTATGTAGCTGTGCATGCTAGATATTGATCACAGAGTTTCCCCCATCAGACTCTGATATTTTCACTAACCGGAGAGCAAGTCTGTGCCTCAAGAAACTGTATGTGATTGGTATGTTCATTTGAGATCCTACTACGGTTACACAGACAGACTCAGGTCACCTTCTTGAGGATTAAAGATTCCACAAGCCTAACATTCAGTACCACCAGTTAAAATGACTGTTAGAAATCACTGTAGGCCACTGTCTCCCATTGTCTGAAAGATTCTAGAACAAGAATAAATGGCCACTGTATCCAGTTATTTCTTGTTTCTGTGTAGAACAGATGCAGAAATAGTATGGAAAGGTATAAAAGTATGGACCTGAAAGATAGGATTCTGGGCTGGAAGACAAGCACTGAACAGTTCACATCAGTGTTGGTGGACAAGCATTTGGCAAGAGAATATGCCTGGGGCTGCAAAGATATTTTTACATTAGAAAGTAAAAGCTGGAGTGTGCCATAGGTGTGTTCTTAATATGATTTGGAAACTGCCAAAATGGACTCTAGCCAAGAAGGTAAACATGTCAGCCATTTTCCTTCAGCTTCATATAAAGTAGCAGCAGACCAAAATGTCCTAGAGAAGAAGTTAGCCAGCCTTATCTATAAAGAGCCATTTTCTCAATGCATTTCATCCTGTGACAACGAGGGTCTGTGTCTCTTCTAATATCTCTACTATGGTCACAGTCAAGGTGTAAGCCAGGCAGTGTGGTAGACTTGTATTTATGGACATTGAAATTTACATAGAGCTCACTTTACATGTATGAGAGTGTAATATTTACCTTTTGATTTTTATAATCATTAACAGATAACCCAGCTCACAGCATGTTTGAAATACATGGTTGCCTGGATTTATCTCAAAATCCATAGTTTGCTCAAATCTGAATTAAAGAGAGTGGCTAGTTTTCAAAGATAAAGTCTTCCAGGTGTGTAAAATTATTATCTGCCTTTCTAGTCATCAAGAGTCTCAGGATATATCGTGAAGATTAGATCCCCTGGTGTTTAAATTTGTGGGGTTCACTATCACCTAATGACTGAGGTCTTCAGAAACTTGAGGCTTCTGTTTCCCAATCACCAGAAAGGCCAACACATCAGTGGAGAAGAGTCATGGACAGCTTCCAAGTAGCTGCAGATTTGGGCTTTAGAACCGATTTGAATTTGATTCATAAAATGTCAACAGAATATTTCAAGTGTGTTGCAATTTCAAAGGATTCCAATTTGAATCCACTTCAGCCATCAGGTGAACAAGCCTAACGTACAACCAGAACACTCTCACCAACACCCAACAAAGTCCAAGAAGAGCCACCAAGGTGATTGCCCACTTGTGATGAAAAGGTTCCTGCTTCACACAGGTTCAGTAACCCAGTGAACCCATGGACTGGACTGAGGTCCAATATAAGACTTCTTTCAGGCAACTGTATTTGTGATGATTTCTTGCAGAGTAGCTGCTGATGTATATGGAAAATTTTGACAGTTGTCTGTATTAGCATATTCCATAGCAGACCTTGCTCTATGCTCCTAAGGTTATAGTGTTCTTAGAATGGAAGGATATCCATGGACAGCAATTGGAGCTGATATGTAGCACAGAATAAAGATTCCCCCAGCCCGGATTATTAAAATAAAGGTTTGCTAACTCTAAGTAAGGCCTATGCTTCACTGACTGTCATGAATTCTACTGGTGAGACTCAGTAGAACTGTGCAAAATGAAAAGCCGGGATTTTCTAAGTCACACCAGCTGCAGGGTCATTCTCAAAGAAAATTGTGCAAGGTCTTTACATCTGTTAAGTGACATGTCTCAAAGTGCCACTCAAGTCCAGCTACCAGGACCCCTGGTATTTTCTCATAAAGTGCTTTGTTCTTGAAGAATCAAGATTTTTACTTCAGAACATATCTTTTCTCTTTTGAAAATATGAGTCCCAGCCAATCAGAAATGGATTGGCAATGGATTGGTTACATGATCAAAGAGGGGACCATGCGATCATCTACTAATCACTCACCGGCCACACTACATGGTACCTACTGTGGATTGCAATTGGATCCTCTCCACTGGATTTTTCTAGTTCTGCAGATATCGCTGCTCAGCCTTCTCTGAACTCCTTTTCTAAATGATGTCCATTCATGAGCTGCTCTTGGCTCAGAAAAACTGTTACATTTAACTTGTCACAATGTTTTCTTTTCATAGTGCCTATCCATTTTGTTTGAATTCCATTTACTTTTGGTCTGAAGTACAATCAAACAGAGTTGAAAGCGAGACAGAAAACGGTTGTCCAGAGTAGATGTGTATGTCTCACAGGAAGGTCCCTTCTCCAAGGAGGACAAGCCCAATGCTCCATGTGGTTGATGGCCACAGTTCCCTGTGACTATACTACACAATTTTCATTCACATATCAAAAAGCCACATTTTTATGTACTGTAAATTGTAGAATTAAAAACCTATGAGTAGATAAAATTGAGCATTGAACCCAAGGTAGCTTAATCAAGCAATCCCTAACTGGACTCTAGCCCATCCTTGATGTCATTTCATCACTAAGAGTGGAAGAGACTTTTGTTCTATTTCGTCATAATGTACCCAAGGCAGAAATGACAGATCTACACCTGAAGGTCCTTTAAAATCACTGTCAGCACCACTAGAAAAGTGTGACTTTTAAAGGTATTTGCTTAGCCTGTGGGTTTCTGTAAATCTAAACTGTTTTGCTAAAGTAAGCAGAGCCAAGGAAAAAGAGAGGAATTCGCTTCGAATGACCAAACTGGAAAAAATGACCAGAAACCCCCGGCCATTTCTTTTAAAGCCTGTGTTCTCCTATCCATCGTTTATGGGCCACTTGGGAGAGGAAAGAAAGGATACTTCAGACCCTGGAGAGGCAGTAGCCGCATTAACGGAACAGCAGAGCACATGGAGGAGGCATGTAAAGCCGCTGGCGGCACAGCCCTGACATAAACTCTGTTCCAGCCGTCCTCATTTCCTCTTGTCTCTGACTCATTCATGGTTTTGAATTCTGGTGATAAAAATGCTGACCCAAAGGGAAACTGGACACATGGAGATTTCCTGCGTTTTGAACTTACGAAACTAGGAGAAAATGTAAAGCAAGAAGATGAAAAGACCGTGTGTTCACCACCATTACCGAATATTATTGTTTATTATGGCTTTGCATGACCTCATCCTTAATTATACTTGTTATATTTTATTCCGTACTCTATATTGCCTTGTGGGGAAGAGCATGTGGCAAAGGTTAAACGACATGCTAAAGTCCATCGTAATCTATAATTTTTAAAAATAAAGAATTATGCTTATTTGCTTCATGGCTAGGGGAAGTCTTATCACTACATCTCTTATGTGAAAGACACTCAAAATATCTTCATTAATATCCCCAGTTACCATTTCTATTAAATGACATTATCATAAGAGAACATCATAAACTGTTTTGGTGACCTTTATAAAAGTAAAAGAGAATTGATTCCAAAGCTTCCTAAGGTATAACAAGTGAAACATAAGAAGCCAAGAATATAGTTAAACAGACTATGAAGTATGAATTTCTCTTTCATAAAATGGAGATAGAATAAGCATGCTTGGATGGCCTAACTGCCTTTACTTAAGGCTGTCACATGATCCTTTGGTATAATGTGTTGGACCCAGAATTTGAATGGTCAAGCAACTCTTGATAGGTTAGTCTCTATGAATTTGTAATTTTAACTTTAAACAAAGTATGGTTTATGACATAGATAAAGAACTGTGCATTTTCTTATATGTTATAACTTTCATATCAGAGTCCATAATCTACCTTTTCACAATTATTTTTGGAAATTTCTATCTGGAAATACATACACGCACATGCACACACATTTTGTTGTTGTTTTTCTAGACTGGAATTTTGTTTCTAGTCCTTGCTGTCCTGTAACTCTCTTTGTAGACCAAGTTGGCCTAGGACTCATAGATCTACCTGACTCTGCCTCCTGGTGCTTTGATTAAAGGAATGTGCCACCATGCCTGGAGAGCACTGAGTTTTAAGTAAGTAATGAAATACCTTCTAGGAAAGGCACTCCACCTGAGGTAAGTGTCTGTTTCTAGTTTTCATGTAATTATATTCACACAAACATTGTTATGTACATCAATCTATACAATAAAGTCTGCTTGCTGAGTACATTTATAGTTTTACGGTATGGAGGCCTTTGCATAGAACACACAAAGGAATTATAAACAAAGAAGTAGAATAATCCTGATATAGATATCTAAATCTAATCCAACCCCTGGGGATTGGACACTGGAAGTCACACTTACGTCAATCATTTTGGACTACGCTTTTACAAAGAACTGGTGAAGCTGACACCTGGGAGTGACTACTTTGAAGTATAGGCTAACATTTGCAATTCCAATATATAGAGACCTTAAAACTGTCCCAGCCTAAGGACTTTAGAATGGAATGAATCAAAATCAAAATTTGAAACAGCATATTTTATGTCTTCAATACAAATCTCCAGAGCTAAGAATAATGGTTTGTCTGGAAGATTAGCTTATGGAGTATATGTCCAGGAGGAATTCATTGTCTTCCAGCTGAGGATTTTATAGTATTCTTTGAATGATCTTTTACATATATGTGTGGACCTTGATCATGCCCACCATTACTCTCCCTTCATCTCTCCCCAGAACTCCCATTATACCTTCCTCCCAACTTCATGACCTCCTATTATGACTTACTTTGTTTTCATACACTGACTCTCATTAATATGTACTATATTGGTGGGGGTGTGGGATCATCCATTGGGAAATGGAAACCTGTAAGTGATCATGGTTCTAAAGAAAAGTGACTGCCCATCATCTATCTGCTATCAGCTGATGACAGCTCCTCAGCTAAGGGTGGAGTCTCGCAAGTCTCCTCAATCTAAGGCAGGATTTTAATTGACCTGATCTTGCAGAGGTCTTGTGCAGATAACCACAGCTATTGTGTTTTCCTGTGTCCTGCAACCATGCCATATCTAGAAAATAGCATCTCAAGGTCCTTCTTTCTGCCCTCTGACCCTTGCATTCTTTTTGCCCCTGTGAACTTTTAAATGCATTATATAGTTTTAAAATAATGAAATATATCAGTACATCCAAATGTTTTCCTCCTGCTGTCTTCTCTTGGACAATAAATAATGGGTTGTCACTGAATCTTTGGAATCAGCATTATTGTTTAAATGGTTTAGCGATCACAGTCAGAGCACTATGCAGTAAAAGTTACTTGGAAATGAATTTGGAACATAGTGTCGACGTGAAAAATGATTTAATTTTCTGGGAAGTCAGCAATCATTATGGAAAATAGTACTTTAAGGATTTTTTGGTTAAGAAGAAGTAAATTCCAAAAATAAAGATCATGGACATTTTGATTTTATTAGAAGATGGTGTGAGGTGCTTGAATGGACCAAAGGTTTGCAAACTGTGAGTCCATTTTTATAGAATCACAAATAATGATACTTTAGTTAATTTGGGTTGTTAGTTGAAGATTCAGTGAGAAGTGTCAGATTCTCCTCGAAAATGTTTCTATAAGCACAGTATTAGACTAATGGAGCTAGGATTCTTCATGCCCAGCAAAACTCCTCATTTTTATTTAGGGCATTGGCTTCCAAGATCAAGGTAGTTAGCATCTACCAGACATTGAAGTGACTTTTCTTTTTTCTTTTTTTTTTTTAAGATTTATTTTTTTACTCTATGTATATGAGTACACCATTGCTCTCTTCAGACACACCAGAAGAGGGTATCAGATCCCATTAAAGATGGTTGTGAGCCACCATGTTGTTGCTGGGAATTGAACTCAGGACTTCTGGAAGAGCAGTAGGTACTCTTAATTGCTGAGCCATCTCTCCAACCCTAGGATGAGGGTCTTAAAGCTCACACCCACAGTGATGCACCTATTGCAACAGGGCCACCACCTTCTAATAGTTCCACTCCCTGGGCCAAGAATATACAAGTCATCACATTCCACTCCCTGGTCCCCATAGGGTTGTCCAAACAAATGAGTCTATGGGGGACATACCTAAACAGATCCCAGACATTGAAACAAGAAGCTGTAGCATTGAAGTTGCCTTAGAGACCCCAAGATGTTAAAGATGCCAAAGCCATTGACTCTCTACTGAGGAAAGCTGCTAACAGGGAGTGGAACCACCCCAGGAGGAAGAAATTTGTTGCCGTCAACAAAGATGAAAAAGGATTTGGAGATCTGAAGACTGTTTTGACATCAGCCATGGAAATGCAGAGTTTGGAGTTTGCCCAGCTGGTTTCCTGTCTTGATTCAGGGATTGTGGTTAAGTGATTGGATGAATCTCAGAAGAGAC
Source organism: Tokudaia tokunoshimensis (assembly GCA_036184795.1). NCBI lineage: Eukaryota > Metazoa > Chordata > Mammalia > Rodentia > Muridae > Tokudaia > Tokudaia tokunoshimensis. The sequence continues at coordinate 119,635,834 of BTHU01000003.1, read as the reverse complement.
TTTGAACTTTGGACTTTTATCATTGTTGAGACTGCCATAGACTATGGGGACGTTTGAAGTTGGGCTTTTCTTTTTTCTACTGAAAATTAAGACTTGAAGACATTAGCTCTATCTAAACAAACCATCTAAATATCTCCTTTGGTTTAACAATTAGGATAGATGCTAATTATATTCTTTTGTTGAGTCTTACAAAGTATAATATTGGAGTCAAAAATTTAAAGATGGCAGAGGTCATCTTTAAATTTACTTAATTCTTTAAAAAGAATTAAAATCAACAACAACAACAAAGTTGGCTGAATGTGGTATTACATACCTTTGATTCAACACTCAGGAGGCAGAGGCAGGTGAATCTATGTGAGTTTGAGGCCAGCCTTATTTACACAGAGACCTAGAGGCTAACTAGAGAAACATAGTGAGACCCTGTCTCAAAATGGAAAGAATGATAGAAACAAAGAATTTATGTACTTTTTGACTACAGCATCTAGTGTCCGTCTATTGATTTTGTAGTTTTGGATCCTTTTGCCGAGCAAACACTGAAGTTTTAGAAAGTAGGAAGCAAGTATTAGCGATGGTAGCACTGATTGCTGTCATCAAACCAAGAGCATCTGGAGAGTGTTGGCTAGTCTCAAAGGCATGCACACTTGTGAAAGCAATGCAGTGTGCCTGACACCAACACGGAGTGTTTCTCTTTGACCTTCCAATCCTTCATCTTGCTCATAGGATGAAGGTCCTCTCAATAAGGGCTGTTTTCCCATCTTCCCTTCCCGCCTCTTCTTATAAGGATTGACTCACATTAGGCAATAACATAAAGACATTATTTGTATGTCTTGACTGGGGTTCTGTAGTTGGGCTGTGAATGGTTCCCCACAGGTTCATGCATTTGAAGTCTTGGTCCACAGTTGGTGGCACTATTTGGGGAGGTTGTGGACTCTTCTGAAGATGGAGCCTAAATAGGGCATGTGCATGTCTCATTTACAGCTTCTGAGGCTTGGAGCCTGACTGACTCCTGTGCTATCTTTACTTCATGACTACCAAGATATGAACTGTAGCCCTAGGCTCTGATGAAGTTGCCATGTCTTTCCTGATACAAGAAAACATATTCTCAAACCACAGGCCAAACTAAATCTTCCCTTCCTAATGTTACTTCTTGTCAAGGACTTGGTCAAAACAATAGGACAATAACTACACCAGGTCTCGTGGGACTCATCTTCTCAGGTGCTGTCATCATTCAAAGGCATCTGATGAACATTTGACTCTCAGTTCTTCTCACTCAAAAGGAAGAGGAGGAAATTTGTGGTGCTTTGCATTTTGTTAAAACTTTTTATGGCAATAGATGTAAAATAAGTTACCTATATGAAATCAGAAAAGCAAGGTAATGTTTCGAATCTAGTGCTTTGCAGTTGTGTTATGTGAAAACGCTGCAGCACATAGCCTCTGTCAGTTCCCTGAGAGTGCCCTTGAAAGCAAAGGTTACCTTGATTAAAATCCACACAGCAACCCTAGAAACAGGCTTTCCTTATACCAAGTCTATCTTATTGTAAAGTATTTAAATTACTACAGCAAATATCCATTCGTATGATTGTTCTTGTTACCCATAGAAACAATAATAACAAAGAGGGAGAACCTAGAGTCCATATTTAGGGAAAAATCCATTAAATAAAATTCTGTTTTGTAGGTCCACATTTGCCTAAGTTGACAAAACTTTTGAGGACATCTGAGTAAAAGGCTTTAATTTTACTAATGTGTTTGTAAAGGACATCTCAAAATACAAGGGCCTTTAGAGGTTTGAAAGAAAATGATGGTTTGGCTATATTGGTGAGTGACATTTTGTAAAGGGAAGGGATATCTAAAAACCATTCTTCATTCAGTATCACAATGTGTCCTTTAAAAAGACCCTTACAAGATCTAATCTTAAGAGTTCCCTAAACTGCTGCCGCTTTAAACTACGGTGACTCATGCTGTGGCAGTGGCTGCTGGGCAGACCCCAGGCCCTCTGTAAACAAAAGAGGTTCCTGTCAGCATGTCCTTGGTCTGTGCTAATATGAACAGGAAGGTGGTCTGACATAAAACTATTAACTGAATATTTAGTTTTAAAACACCAGTTCTTCCTGTAAAAAGAGAAATGACAAGATAGAAAGAAAATGAAATTCTTACTCTTGGGAGCTTCCCACATTTAATATGGGTCAAAGCAATAATTAATATCTTCATCCCTGTCATTTTGCTGCCTCATTCTCCTGTGAAGACGTTTGGGAGTCATAAGTCATTCCTCATAGACACAATGCTAATTATTGCTGTTTTTCACCTTTAAGAATGCCCCTGATTTTTTGATAATAGATTGTTGAATTATTTACTTTAAAAAAAAAAAAATCCCAAGGGCGAGTTCGCTACCAGCCTCAATGCTTTATGTTGTTGAAATAAAGACACACACATAGTCTTTATATTTTAGTATACCTTAATCAGCACAATAGCTGGGCCACTGCCTAATCTCCTAATCCACCCTCTACCAATAATCCTAGATAGATTATTACTTACTAAACTCTATTCTATCTTTGCTGCCCTGGACCTATTTGGGCAGCCTTCTGGGCTGTGCTCTCCTGACTCCTTCACAGGACTGCTATGCCTGTCTGTTCTGCACCATTCTCAGGTATGGTGTCTCTCCTCTCCTCCACACTCTCCCAGAATTGCGGATCTCTCTTGACCTCCTCCTTCTCCTCTGGGTCCCAAGCCTGGGAATCCTAAAATCCTGACTTCTGTCTGGCCTGTCCAGCTATTGGCTAATGGCATCTTTATTTACCAAATCAGAGCCAACTTGGGGTAGGTTCCCAGAAGCTAGGTGATGACAAGACACTCTTTTACAAACCATTTTGGGGGGAACATAATTAGAATTCGTAATACAAGCAGCTACAGTAGATTTCAACATTTAGGAAAGTGTTTTATTTGCATATTTAGGATGTTAATAAATGCTTCATGTCTAGGGGGCCCAGTGACTCACTGAAGCTAAATCCCAATGTATTGGTAGTCACTTGGAGCTCACATACACTGTATTCTTGGAGGAAAGGACAGCTGAATTCTAAGGCCATAGCTAGTGACCTTCCTGTTCTAGATGACAGGATAAAGAGAAACTAGAATGTCCTACCTCATCGATTGGTATGGTCAATGAGCTCCAAGTTTAAGTCAGTGATTACCACTGAGCATGTGTGTATGTCTGATTTGCATACAGGAATACCTTATTTGCATAAAAGAAGTGGAAATCAGGGCCAACCCTGTCTTTGTCAGTCCACCCCTTATCTCTTTGGAATTCTTTAGCTTTGTAGTCAAAGCCACATCCCCCTACTTAGAAGACTGTTTTATTTTTGAAACAAAGGCTCATTAGCTATTTAAAATCCTTCATAGTGAAATTCTGTTCAGATTATATTGAACAGCACACTCATCACAGAACTAGATGAGGTATTTTTAGGTAGCTACAGGATATATGAAAAATTGAATGTATCTGAATATAGGAAAATTACCAAAAATAGTATTACAGGACATTTAAAAATTCTGTATTCATGCAAAGAAGTGCTGTCAGTTTGGTAAGCTTGGAATGCCTCTTACTTTCATTTAGAAATAGTGTGAGAAGTTTCTTTTAATCCACAGTAGATTTTTCTTATAGCCTCAGAATAATCTTAGTAAAAATAACCTAGGTGAATTAGTTAACTAGAAATTTTGAAATTGGGTTAAGTTGTGCATTTTAGATTTTATTTACTTTTACTTGTTTGATCTAGATAATCACTTCCATACTTTTGTTGTTAAAATTAACTTTCTGCTAAATTTTAAATGTTCAAATTCTACATTGGGGCTGAATTTAAGCAGTCTTTAAGATGTGTTAGTTAAATGTTAAGCTTCACTACCCAGACTGGAACAGCTTTGTGAGACAGGGACTATCCATAGGTAATAAAAGTGAGGTCATTAGGGTGTCTTAATCCACCATGATGTCTTTATAAAAGGAGGACCGCATGGAGACAACAGAGGAAAACCACCAACTGTAAGCCAGGGGAAGTCAAACTTATCAGCACCCTTGGTTTGAAACTTTAGCTTCCAGGAGTCTGAGAAAATCCATTTCTGTTGCTTAATCCATTTACTTATTGTGTAGAGAAGAAGTCAGGGTACCAGAAGAGGAACCACTTTAATATTTTCAATGCTAACAGTTCAGCAAGAAGTTTGCAAATGGCTTGGTGAAACATCCCAGACAAACATGGGATCCTGACCTGGCCCCAAACTGGAGAAGGAACGTTTGATGATAAACTTGATGTGACACCCTACACCCTTTCCTTGTACCAAAGATAAGAAACACTGAATGGTGTGCTGTGGGTATGAATTGGCTTAGCATTCTCCTGTAAGTCTGCATCTCAACCATAGACCTCCAGGTCCTTGCAAGCCACAGGAGAGCTCAAAGATGAACTAACTTACAGTTTTGAGCCAAAATCCACATTCTGGATGCCTGAAAAAGAGGCAATCTTCACTCACCCTTCTCTGAACAGCCACAGAATCTACAGTTTTGTAGCATTTGTTGGTGATATAGTTGATCACAGCATATACAACTTTTTTTGTGACTTGGGACCTGTGATCACTCTTGTTTCTCAGATCTGTGAAGTCCACAGAGCAGATAGTGATGAGAGACATGCAAGAGGGAAAGCTGTCCGATGAAAGCCTACCCACTTAGGGAAGCCATGCCTGATCACATTTAGACAGATCTTCTCTGCTGCCTTAAAACCTGATGACAGAAGGCACATCCCCTCCTAATACATGGGGGAAGCAGGTGTTAATCATCATCCTTTTCATAGAAACACATAACTGAGCTGAGGGGTATTTACTCTCAGTTCTTTCTGGTGGAGTGAACGAGAAGAGAATTTGGTGAGAAATTTGTTGTTTGTGTAAAAAACAAACACCACACACACACACACACACACACACACACAGGTACACACAGACATCTTGTTAGGGCAGATCTATTTTCCTAACTATTCCTCTTAAAACCAGATCTGAAATATTTATGTACATTAAACAAAAAAGTATAATGAATTTTTTCTGGAAATATATATTTCTATGCTTTCTGCTATATCTATTCTTTAAATTTCTCTCTCTCTTTCTGTGTGCGTGTATACAGGCACGCGCATGTGTATGTGTGTGCACCATTTGTGTAGGTGGTCACGGAGGCCCCCAAAAGATCTGAGAACCCCTGGAACTAGAGATACAGATTGTTGTGGGGTGTCTTATATTTGTGCTGGGATCCAAATTTTGGCTCTGTGCAAGAGCAGCAAGTAATCCCAACTGTTGAGCCGTCTCTCCAGCCACTTAACAGTGATTTCTAAATTTTTAATCTGCCTGACCTATTTTCTAATTTTGGAAAATCCAAATTAATATTTGAGAACAAAATCAAGAACGATAACTACCAGAGGGAAAAAAGAACATTACTTTGCATCCAGATTCGGAATTTCTTGAGTTCAGCACAGCTTGAGAATGTATTGCATGCAGGCATGGAGATAACCACTGTCCTCTCCCAAAATGCAAAGTATAATATACTGGCCTTGTCACCCGAGGCTCAATTACGAGGAATTGAACCCATAAGAAAACTGGGAAAAAAAATCAGTCCCCACTATTTCCTTGTATTCTACTGACATTTCAGGCATTTTGCTTCTAAGAGGGATTGATAGGGTTGCCATGCACATTGAGTGTGCATATGTGTGGTTTGCACGTGTTCATGTGTATGTGGGTACAGATATGCATATGCAATGTGCATTTGTGGTTGAGAGGACAAAGTCACATATCATGTTTCAAGGCACTTTCCACCTTTGGTTTGAGTCAGAGACCTTCATTGGACTGGAACTTCTCTAAGTATGACTTTAAATTGAAACTCAGGTTACAATTCATTGATTCAATCCACGAACTGCTGTTCACCATGTGTCTTCATCAGGGTTTCTATTGCTGTACAAACATCATGACCAAGAAGCAAGTTGGGGAGGAAAAGGCTTATTCAGCTTACACTTCCACATTGCTATTCATCACTAAAGGAAGTCAGGACTGGAACTCAAGCAGGGCAGGAAGCAGAACCTGATGCAGAGGCTATGGAAGGATGTTACTTACTGACTTGCTTCCTCTGGCTTGCTCAACTTGCTGTCTTATAGAACCCAAGACTAACATCCCAGAGATGGAACCACCCACAAGGGGCCCTCCCACCTTGATCACTAATTGAGAAAATGCCCCACAGCTGGATCTCATGGAGGCACTTTCCCAACTGAAACTCCTTTCTCAGTGATAACTCCAGCCTGTGTCGTTGACACACAAAACCAGCCAGTACACCACGCTACATTAAACAACATGATTGGAAACATTCATATTTCAATATGTTCTTTTTATTTTTTCTGATGATCTTGTTCTAAAATCAGAATACAAAGTGTCAAATGAAAGTGAGGACCAGGAATTTGAAGCTCCTTAGAGAAGATGGCTGCTCATGGTCCGGATGCAAGTATTTTAGCCATCTCCACTTACGGCGTGCCATAAATGAAAGCACCTGAACTAACCTATCAGGAATGAGACACAAAGCCCTGCCAGGTAACAGCAGTCTGTGGTCTGGAAATCCATTTTATTTTCTCTGCTAAATTACTTAAAAAATTTATTCTTCCACCCGCTTGTCAAAGCTGTGCTTCAAGCAGAGCATGCCACAGGGACAAACAGTCCTGGTATGCCTCGGGGCATATTGTTCATTGGGGTTTAAGGCAGTCTGTCAGGCAACATACACCTGAGAATGAGCTTCTGTCATGTCTTAGTGCCACAACAAATGGAAACTATCGCCGCGCCGCCACGCTCTGTCACAGAAGTTGCTGGACAAGATGATGTTGGGGAGAGTGTTTATTTTGGGGGTGCTTGGTTCTACCACCTAGGCCACCCTTAGGGGCAAATCACAGAGGGACTGGAAGACATCTCAGATGGTAATATGTGAGAGCTGAGTTAGAATCCCCAGATCCCACGAGAGAAGCAGAGCCCAGTAGTACATTCCTGTCATAGTATTTATTGAAAACTACATTTCAGGTCTGGCTAATTTACTGTATGAGCTTTTCAGATTTCCATCATGCTTTATTATCAAGTTTAAAATTAAGAAAAGTCCATTTCATAATTTTCAACTGAAATTCTACTTTTGCATGTGTTTTCATGCAATGTAAAAATACTATGCTCCTTAGGTCCATGTATTTTCAGTCTTCTGACTGTAACTTTATTGAAAAAATTCAGTGTCATTATTTTACACTATTATCTTTAATGGTTTTCACCCAGAACTGCTTAGGTATGCAAAGGAGGGACATTCCAGGGGCTACTTCATTGTCTTTCTCCACATTTCCATTGTTTTTGTGTGGCTCCATGTAAATCAGACTTCTGCTGACTGGCATCTCACATGCATGAATATATGCTGACTCCTGGATGCTAAGACTGCAGCTATGGTGAAATTGTACAAGTCAGACAGTGCTGTAGCTGTGGCTGTGATTATCTGCATGCACCAGCCTTGCCCAGACCTATTTGTTTCCGTGATGGTGTTTCCTCATGCGATTAATATTTAATCTGGTAGGTTTGGAGTAAACAGACCTCTTTAATGTGGTGAAAGCTTTTATGTATAGGTCTATGCATGCATGTTTGTGTGTACATGTTCATATGGATGCCTTTCATTTATGTGCAGGTGCCCATATGTGCATATGGACCAGAGGTTGATGTTGAATGTCTTCATTGGTTGCCACCCCCACTCCCATTTTTTTTTTTGAGGCAGGGTCTGTCACTGAGACTGGAGCTCAATTATAAATGAGAGAGTATGTGTGGGGGTTGAAGTTGGTGCAGAGAGCCTTTCACTGCTGTTCATTCTTATGAACAAAGCAAAGCTCTGGGACTGTAGGATATTCAAGGAAGAGCTGAGCCTAGATCCTAATCTCTCCAGAAAACGCATCTAAACAAATGAACCCAGAGTGGCTACCCTAGCTCTCAAAAGCCTTATGTCTATTTGGCTTCTGCTTCCAAAAACACCTTGGGTGTGGCTCAGATGCCTTCTTCCCAGAGATTCTAGAGTTGAGTGGAAACAAGTGTTTCTACTGCTGTGAACTGTCCAGAAGAGTTGTTGAGTTCCCCCGAGGTTACAACGGCATACCCATGGTGGTTTTATAAAACAGTAGGTAGTTATTTTTTACCGTTTCAGAGACTAGCAGTTCATTTCTCATGCTTCTGTGATGCCTTGATCACTCTGAAGGAAACACATTCCCCAATCCCCTTCATCTTTCTCACCTCTGGCTGAGATCATTCTACCATAAGAGAGATTACAGAAGTAGAAGGGATGAAGAGAGGAATGAAAGGTAGGAGGAGGGTAGAAGTTGACTGGAGGAAAGAAGGGAGAGGAAGAGGAGGTAGGCGTCAGTGGATGAGTCCTGTTTCACCTGGGAATCTGCAGACCAAGCTTTCTAGGCACATTCTACCCTGAACTTTGGAAAGTGAGATATCATCTTTCTGTGCCTAAGTTTCCTATTCTATGATATATGGGAAATAACAGAACTTTCCTCGCAGAATCAGAGATGATTAAATTAATCAATTTAAAGTAAGTGTTTAAAATAGTACATGTATGTGGGAAACAGTAGACATGGGTAATCAATAATTAGACTATCTTGTCAATGTTGGACTCTGAATTACCAGGGAACTCAACATTGTGAAGGTCAACACAGATACAAACTAAGGTGAGGTCATATTGTTCTCCTGTGAGCTCACATGGTATTGATATCCTTAGCAGGATAGACACTTTCTGATATGGAGAGGAAGGCATGTGAGGGGCATGAGATGCTGAGGCTGCTCCCAGGAGTGGAGTTCCTAAGATCATAGTCCTGATGCAAGAAAGTAGTTGGTGATCCCAGGCATGACATGAGGAGGAGGTAAGGAGATGGTTGGGATCTACAGAAAGACATCTTTATCACTATGTGACCTTGAATGAATATATTAATCTTTCCTTGTTACAGACTCAAGTGTTGAAAATCAGAGAAGTTCATTATTTGCAAAGATCCTACAGTTACAACTGCCATGTCTTAATGTTATACCATTTACTCACCTTGTCCTAGCCATTGACATAAATCAATGCTAGTTAGTCATTTTTACACAGGTGAAACACTTTAGGAGGAACCAACCTACCTGTCAAACAAATATTATCTTAATGCATAATTAACTTCCTACAGTTATACTTTGTGTATATTGCTTATTTGCTTTGAAGCAGCTGTAAAAACCTTGGCAGGGAAGGAAATGGTTCCCCTTCCTGACTCTGCCTGGTGACTTCACACTCCTAAAGAAACAGAGAGCCTGGACAGGTAAGGATCGCTATTGAACACCATCCCTCCAACCTTTCCAAGAGTCCCTCTTTGGTATAGACAATGAATGCTACAGTCCAAGGGTGGGTGTAAAGGCACTGTTAGAGTGTGTATGAGTATTGTTGCTGTAACAACACAGCAGAGATAAGTAGTTCTATGAAGTTTTATGCTTCCCTGACTCCCAGGTTAAGTCATTTGTTCTCCATAAGTCTCTTTCATTCCAGGGAGATAACCTCTGCCACACATTTCTATGTGAAATTGACAGTAAAGATCTAATTTAATCTAAAGTTAAATAAATAAACAACTTATCTTTGTATTTTTTGTGTTTTGAAATAAAACCAGCGATAATGCCTTTTTGAATGCCTTTTGAATGAAGACTGTGGCCATTGTTGTAGAAATTTGGGAATAGGACAGATTTAAAGACATGAAGTTCAGTTTGGTTGGAAAGAAATCTTGGCAGCTGCTATGTGATTGTCACAGGGCTGGGCATGTGTGACAAAGGGATGATCCACCCACAAGGAATAGAGGAGGCTCCACTTGCATTTTGGGGCAATGAGTGAAACTTAGTCTGTGAAGTTATTGTCACACAGGCTTGAGTTCATGAGAACAATCTGCAGGGCCTGTCTAAATGTCATGTATAGAAGCAGGCATACCTAACGTTCCAGCTCTGGGATAGTGGGGACAGGTGAGTCCTTTAATCTTACCAGCTTGTCAATTTCACAGTGTAGTAAATTCAAGGCTCAGCAAGAGACCTCAAAAACTAAGGTAAGGAGTGACTGAGGAATGCAGCTGCCATTCACTTCTGACTTCCACAGATGTAGAGGGGAAAGGAGGGGCAGGGGAGGGACAGGAGGGGGAGGGAGGAGAGACAGGGAAGGAGAGATAGAGAGACAAAGAAAGAGGAAAGAGAGAAAGACACAGAGACAGAGAAAGAAAGACACATAGACAGGCAGAGACAGAGACAGAGGGAGGAACATGGAGAGGAGGGGTCTACTGGACATTATCTCCCTCTTCAATAGGAGTAACCTACAGACTGCAAGATGTGAGGTTCATCTTCATTTACTGTTTCTTGGAAAAAACATAGTCAAAATGTGTGGGAAAAATGACAAAGGATCAGCTGTTTTAAAGCTAGTGTAGGCAGCAGGCTGAAAGTATGTACAAAGGGAGCAGCTCACACCCACAGATTTACAGTGAGGAAGGTACATGAAATGAAGTCCCACCAGCCTAGAAAACACCAGCTCCTTTGTTCCGCAATTCCAGGCCTTGGATTGGGTCTACAGCACAGCAATAAGAGGAGAAATGAGAGAAGAAATCTTTGATTTCTTTAAGTGAGAAAACAGACATGCCGTGATTTCTCGCAGTGCCAAATCCTGTCTTGAAATACAGTTCCCTCTGTCTTTGTTTTCAGTTCAAAACCGGTAGCTTGGGAACAGGAGAAACACCAGAGGATGAAAGGGGACACTCACTCCTCCTAATAAATTACCAGGAGGTGGAGGGGGCGAACCTGGCAGGGATGGAACTTAGGGGACTCACAAGGAAGGGATTCCCCAGGACACCACCAAGCATCCCACAAGTCCTTGCTTCCCGGGAAAGATGACTCCAGTGCACACTGGAGCACTTAATACCACTTAATGAAAATAAGCAGATCTACATGCTGGAGTGTTTGGATGTGTTACGGCTCGCAGCTCTCTCTAGTAATATAATAGCTTCCCTTGGGTTTCACGGCCAGACAGACGCACACGATACTGGTGGAAAAAGAAGCCTTTGCCTGGTGAGTTGTGTCTCTGGGTGAAGCTGATCAAAACAGAGGCTACCTATTTCATTTCCAAGTGGGGATTTTTGGTGGTTGCCTGATATATTTAATTTACTTTTTTCTTTTGTAAAAAAGTAAAGTGTTTCTTAAGTACAGGCACAGTGTGTGAGGCCATGAGGAAAAGAGGACACTCCCTCTGTCAAAACGGGATTGGTCTGGTTACATATGAATCTATCATACCTTGTCTGTGCATGAATAACACACTAAATAGTATGTGAATTGCATTCACACGCAGTCCCTAAAATGTGTAGTCTTTCCCAGGAGTGGGCATTTCTCCCACCTGAGGGTGGTGTGTGAACTGATACTTAGTAGTGGAATCAGGCTTAGGAATGTCTGTAGCAGACATTGTAGCATCTCCCAGTGTAGACCTCCTGGAATCAACAGAGTGTCACTGTGTACAGACCTAAGGAGAAGTTACTATCCTTTGGGGACATGTCTATGGGTTGGTTGCCCATGCCCAGGCATGCAAGGTTATCACTCACTGGATAGACTCAAATAGTTATTAATAACAATAAAATCAGACATGAAGATCGAAGGAGATGGAGCAGGGATGATGGGGGTAGTTGGCAGGAGAGAGCAGTAAATGTATAGGATCAAAATAAATTGTATAGCTGTATGACATTTTAAGATAATAAATAAATATTAGCTTAAGGCATGCCTAGATGTGTTGATGTCCATGGCCGATGTCACCACAGCAGGCCATGTGGATGTCTGTGGTCTGTGTTCTAACATGAAGCCATGTTGATGTCTGTGAGTCATCCTGCCACAGGAAGATCTGTTGAGGTCAGTGGCCTGTGTGGCTGCCTAAGGCAGTGATGGTATTCTTGTCCTGTGTAGTCCTATAGGACTGTGTTGATGTCTGTAGTCTGCACTGCCTCAGGAGACCATGCTGAGGCCCAGGACATGGGCTGACTCCAGCGACCATGTGGATGTTGTGGTCTGTGCTACTGCAAGAAACCATGTGTAAGCCTGTGATCCATTCTCCTGCTGACTATAAAAGGAAGGCAAGGAAGCCACATTCGCCATAGTATTGATGACTTCAGTTTAATACATGAGAAAGAACATAGAAGACTTCTGTGACAAACTGTACCCCTACTCTACAGTACCCCTTCAAAGTAACAGGTAAACAGGAAGACCCTAAAGGAGATCTCTTTAAAGTTGAGAATAAGGATGCTAAATTGTAGCACTCCACAATTGATGGCTTGCAACAGGACTTGGTTTTCTTTAAGGGGCTGGCCACCATAGCTTGACTAAGCTTCAGTGAGTATATGGGCAACAAAATTTAGACTTGTTTTTTTCCCCTTTCTTCTTCCTTTTCAGGGAGGAGGGTCATTGGGGAGGCCATAATGGTCAGGACAGACTTGGGAAGACTGGGAAGTGGCTGGTCTAGAGGGTCCATGGTGTGAAATTTCCAAATAATCAATTAAAAAAAAACCTTTAGGAAAAAAACCTTTAGAGAAACAAAACAATACTACAATATCAACAAAAGACATGTCTAAAATAAAATAGAATATATAGGTTATATTTAATGAAACATCCAACACATGAATGTTTTATTTTTATTTGATGAGCTTATAAATTAAATCATTTCCATAAGGCTTTTTTATACATTCTTGGGTTAATCTACCACAATATACAACACTCCATTCCTCTGCTGCATACTTACTTAACACTGTAACAGGTTTATCACCTTCTGCCCCAACACACACACACACACACACACACACACACACACACACACACTTGTTGCCTGTATCCTACTCTCATCTCCAGTTGTAAATTTTACTTGGATTACATACTGATAAGTGTAAGATTCTGTACAGTTTTAATATATACTTCATTTTGCTAAATTTCCCCACTCTTTAATTCCCAGCACCTTCTCCCTCTATGATTATTTCTAACTTCACTATGTCCTCTATTTTCATGATGCCTACGTTTTACTATTTTCTATACACCAATGTGTGCCTTCAACAGCCCATTTCTAATAACATTGATTATACATGTACTCAAAGTTAAGAATACTTAACTAGTTAAAGCTAGGACCCACATGTAAAAGAGATAGGTGGTGTTCGTCTTTTTCAGTCTGGTTGACTTTGATTAGTATAATTATTTTCCAGTTTCGTCTATTTGCTTGTGAATGCCATTATTTTATTTTCACTTACATCCATTCATTATGATAATTGAATATGACTCAGGTAATAAAATTGATGGTTTCTGAATTTTTACATGCTAATTTTAAACTGTTATCTTGTGATTAGGCAAAGAAACATTCTTTCTTCCTTTCTTTCTTTCTGTCTGTCTGTTGTCTTAGGGTTTTACTGCTGTGAATAGACACCATGGCCAATGCAAGTCTTATAAAGGAAAACATTTAAATGGGGCTGGCTTACAGATTCAGTCCATTATCATCAAGACAGGAGCACAGCAACATATAGGCAGGCATGGTGTAGGCAGAGCTGAGAGTTCTACATCTTCATTTGAAGGCTATTAGCAGAATGCTGGCTTCCAGGTGACTAGGACTAGAGTGTAAAAGCCCACACCCACAGTGACACACCTACTCCAATAAGGCCACACCTCTAAATAGTGCCACTCCCTGGACCAAGCATATTCAAACCTCTATCTATCTATCTATCTATCTATCTATCTATCTATCTATCTATCTATCTACATCTATCCATCTATCCAGATAGGGAAGTAGACAGATATATTGCAGAATTGAATGCAAATGGACACAAGTGGGCAATATTCATGATTCAGTTAGCAAAAGGAAAGAATGACATGCATTGGCCACTGACTTTTTCTGGATCATTAGTAGCACCAAAAGTGCTCTATCTTCATAGAACTGAAGGATGTAGTTGTAGGCAGGAGAAGGAGGGTTTCTCTTGACAGACACATGTAACACATGCAACATGCCGTTCTTCTCTGCCACCTCTGATGTAAAATTTGATGCTGTATTTGAACACTTGGAGAACATTGCTCTGGATGGCTCCTTCTATCCACTGCAGAGACATGGACAATAGTAGTTATAAGACAAGTAAGAAAATAAACTCACCCATATACCACTTCTAGCAATGACAGTCCACAACTAGGATAGAATGGTGTCTTGAAAAAGAGTGAGGGTAAGGATGCCCAGGTTCACGGTGGTGATTCTCCTGACAGCACTACCACCATGATGATGAACTGGCTGCTGATAACTTTGATTTGTGCCCATGTTTGCAGCCTTTCTGGATTTAAAAGACTATTTATAGATTACATTGTAGTAAAGGAAGATAAGGGATAAACACAGGGCTTAAGCTATTGCTGGGAGTGACTGAGTTACAAATAATTTCCCAGGTCAATTTTCTAGAACAGCCTGGGGCTCTTGGTCCTCCAAAAGACAGCAGCAAGTGACATCATTCTTCTTCTTCATTTTTTTTTCCGAGACAGGGTTTCTCTGTATAGCCCTGGCTGTCCTGGAACTCACTCTGTCTGTGGACCAGGCTGACCTCGAACTCAGAAATCCACCTGCCTCTGCCTCCCAAAGTGCTGGGATTAAAGGTATGCGCCACCACTGGTCAGCAGGTGACATCATTCTAATGTCACCAGTCCAGTAGGATCAGAGAGAAGGCACTCAAGACAACAGTAAGTACTTCTTTGAAAGTTCAAGTGTATACAACCATTCATTCATGTGAGGTATGGCTTGTGGACACATAAAGTGACACACTGTCCTGGCTTACTTTCTTTAAAGATATTTCATATCCACTGACCCAAGTGTTTTCTCTCCTATCAAGTCACCTTTTCCATGTGCTTCTGAGATAGGCTCTTGTAGAGTAACCCAATGTCTGCAAGTTTAGCTTAGGGTTCCTGCTGTATTGATAGTGTAGATTACCAACCATAACCAGTTCTTTGTCCCCCTTTAGGTTTATGTGTTCCTGAAGTTCCTTTTTAACTTGACTTGTGTCTCCAACTCTCAGTTAGGTTTTAGGGGTCAGTATTTGTATATGGAGAGTCCCTAGAGTCAGCTCATTTGCGATCACAGTGTGTCTTGCTTGGAGGAGTTAACTAGAGATGCCTTCTATTAAAAAGCTGCACGTGAAAATTGCCATGGTTTCATCTCTTCTCATTGTGATGATAGAACATTTGGTAGAAAGGGTCTCATTGGCTCAGAGATTACAGTTCGCAATCTTGGAGAAGTCAAGACTGTGGGAACTTGAAAGCAGTTGCTCATTTCTGCAATCAAGAGCAGAGAGAAATGAATTAACTCACACATGTTACGCTCGGCTCACTTCCATTTGTATAGGGTTTACGATTTCACAATAAGATGTTTTCTTCTTGTTTGCAATTTATTTATAATGAAGATTTAATAATTAAAGCAAAAAACAAACAAACAAAATGAACATCCAAAACTGTACACTTAGTCCTTGCAAGGCCATCTTCTGCTAATAGAGATCTACTATTCTCAGTACTCCCTGTTATTTGTATTTTCAAAAACCATTTGTAATAAGTGAGAATTTAGGCTAACTTAACACATAAATAATATGGCACTCTCATGTCACTTAGAGATCAGACGGTTAAATGCATGTGCTTCTGAGTCAATAGTTTTGTGGGCTTTGGTGATGCTTTCTCAGTTAATGTGTCTACGTAAGCAGACGCTGGAGGCAGACTGAGGACTATCCTGGTGTTGTAGCTTGTTAAGTATGTTTGTTTGCTTACAATTCTTTCTGTGTTGGGCTCTGTTGGGTGGTGGTGGGGGAACTCTGCAATTTCTTCTTATCTCTGGCTAAAATGGAGCTTTAATGATCCACCTCTGACTCAGTGGAGAGATTCTTCACTTTGTTCTCATCTACCAGCGTTTCTGGACTGTTACCAACCAGAAAACATGTTCGTCACACCCCTGGAAAGAAAAAAGGCAGCATCCCAATTCTTACTGTGTACTACTGCTTTAAACTTTTACAATAAAAATAAGAATACACAGTGATTTTTATGGGGCTATTTTGGATTTAAACTATGAGTTACAGACTTAAAATAAAACATGACAAAACAACAAGATCGCAATAGCATTTGCTTTTCATTGTTGTTTTGATAAATAAAAGCAAATCAAGGCTTTCGAAAATTTGTTCTCTACCAAAAACTACACCAGGGTTTGTCTATCAGCACATACAGCGTAGATAAATTGTAAAAACCATTGCCATAGTGTTGATATACAAGGCTTTGTAGGGGGGTGTGTGCATGAGTGTCTGTCTGTGTACATGAACCAAGCAGAAGCCTCATTTGCTTCAGTGTCTGCATTACAGAGAGCATGTAAGAGTAAGATCCCTCAGCAGTTCAATGTGTGCATGTAAACACAGAAATGCAGCTTCCCTTCCCACAGACAACGTAGGTCCTCATCTGTTACCATCCATGGAATTCAACGCTGAAGTGTGCAGTCCTACCATGAACTGGTTCCTGTTTGTAGATTAGAACCCTAATGTCACTGAAAAATACTTCTGAATTATCCTGTTGATCTGTGCCGCAAACAATTCCTGTCTTCTCTGAAGCTGAATTCATTTTGCTTATAACTGCTTGAAGAGTAGACATTTGTCTTCAAAGAAAAGTCCTCAGAAAAGCTTCGCAATTGTAAGGAGCAAAACAAAGCAAAATGGGTTTTCCATCTGTCAATCCTTTTACCACGTTCAAGGTTGACCCTCCTTCATTTCCCAAATGGTGAGATAGTGGTGCTTTTTACTGCCAAGTTGCAAGGATAACCCTGTAATTCTTTTATGTTTCTACTGCCAAATACATGCTAGAATTAAAAGTGAGAGTTATATACTTGTTTGTTTCTTTGAGTTTAATTCTTAAGATATTTGCATTAATGAGTGCGTACAGCCCTCTTTGTTTGGCAATAACTATTTCAAGCCCTGGCAGAAAAAGCCAACAAACATGAGGAGTGTGACGTAAGAAGTTCTCCACCAGTCTCAAATGGACAGACAGCAATCAAGTCTTCCAGAAGGGGCACTAAATAGCCAAGTTTCTGGAAAGATGAGATGTGCTTAGAAGTTGTGCATCCACATAGAATTTCTGAATGTGGTAAGGCATTGCTCAAAGTAGATATTGGCAGTGATATTGACTTACCCCCTCTTTTCTTCAACTTTAAGGACAGACTGTATGTTCATTGATCTGAAAGCATCTTAACTGTGACTGAAAACAGAGGGAGTCAAAGCAAACAAATGGACTGTAATTCCTTCTATTTTTTTTAAAAAGAAAATAAGTATATATCCATTCTGCATAATATTCTGTTTATTTAAAACTGGGGGCTTTATGATATAATGAAGAAGGTTATTGCACCAACTGTTAAACTATATGAAATATTCGATTTCTTCTGGGTTCAGGTTTTAATGCAGAGACAGAGGGAAAGTGTGCCCACTTTGGGAATGGAATTTTGGCAGCCCTTTTGGATGGCACTGACAGCCATGAAGTTGGAAGGCTGCTGAACATAAAATACCATCACTCAGGGTGTGCAGCCCAGGGCCAATCTGTGCCAAATTCTGGTCCTCATAAATATTTATGAGTGATCTCTGCCATCTCATTAGAATTTAATTCAAAGACAACAGGTGCAAAGCGGAGACTGATTATGTGAGGCCAACTCACTCTGCTGTGCTCCAAGCCTTATATTTAGCGCAATCTGTGCAGGACACATTCTGACACTCGCTTGGTTCACTCATTGTATTTTTAGAATTGTTAGTTGGGCACATCTAAGTGTCAGTTACTCGCATCTAGGTAGCCACAGTCTTTGAAAAAGCAGCCACCACTAAAGAAAACACACAGACAATCATGAGATCCACTGGGAAGCACGTAGCGAGAGGATCATAGAGTGGGCCCTTAGGCTTCTTTACATGGAGATGTGCCTCGTGTGTCCTGTTCAGGAAGGCAGAGTCAGGGCTTTCAGAGTGCTCAGGGACCCACCGAGATGGGCAGAGAATGTGAGGAGTGGTAGGGGAGGGTGTGAGCTGGGTAAATCTGGGTCCTCCTGAGAAGTGAACAAAGATGTGGCCATAGCTGCAATGTTGACTATGTTAGTGGTTTAGTGATGGAAACAGTGCAGGGTGGGAACAGGGGAAGCCGGAAGCTAGCAAAACAGTGGACATGAGGCTGTGAAAGCTGAGAAGTTGTGCTGAAAGATCCAGTAGTCCACTGCATTCAACTGATGCCTTTTGATTGCCCCGTCTCTGTCAGGCACTGTTTATTATTATGACTGTGCTGCTGCTGCTGCTAATGATGATGAGGATGTGTGATTGTGTGATGTATGTATGTATGTATGTATGTGTCTGTCTGTCTGTGTGTGTATATGTATGTTGTTGTAATTGTGTTATATAGATGGATATGTGTGTATATGGGTGCACTTACCCCATGTGTGCAGAGTTCAGAGGAGGACATCAGGTGTCTTAGACTTTCATTCATAAACTTTCCCCTTGAGCCCAATTCTTTCCCTGAGCCTGGAGCTAGACTGGCAGCAATCCAGCCTCAGGGATTTCCCCTGCTCCCGGGATTGGGCTGGGATTACAGGCTTGTGCATAGCCACACCTGGCTGAGTTTTTATTAGTTTTGTTTGTTTGTTTCTGTTTTTACTTGAATGCTGGGGATATTTGGGACCTGACCTCAGCTCTTCCTGCTTGCACAACAAGAGGAGTTACTCGTGGAGCCTCCTCCCTCTCTATACCCCAGGCACCACTTCTTGTGCTGGAGATACAGTGGTGACGACAGAGAGAAAGTGCCAATGGAAAAGGCTGAGAGATGGATCACTATCTAAGAGAACTTAGTGCTTTTGCACTCAATCCTAGCACTCACGTGGGGACTCACAGTCACCTATAATTCCAGTTCCCAGGGATCTGATCTTCTCTTCTGTTCTCCGTGGCACTGCATGCAAATAATTCACAGACATTCATGCAGGTTTGGAGGTAGAAAAGGAAAGGAGGAAGTGATATAACTCAAAGTCAGTCAATCAATCAATCAATCAATCACTATCTTTTTAAACAAAGCGTAAAGCACCCAGGCTGAATCTGAGTGTTAGTAGGACAGAGAACACAAAGAGTAAACAGAGAGTAGATTAGTACCTAACCCAGACTGACATGAACATAGGAAAGTGATTTGTGTGGGCGTTTGGGGGTTCCTGAGATGTGCAGGCAAACCCTATCAGTAGGTAGAACCTAAGTCATGTCAATAATTGGACAAAAAATGCATCCCTAAGTGGCATCTTCCAGTCTGGGCTCCTGCCTAGATTTTAAGCAGTGCACGAACTTAAACTAGAAAGAAATCTGAAGCATTACTCTCGGTAACCTTTCATTAGCCTTGCTGCTCAAATTCACACACGCAGAGCACCACCTCTGCCTGTTCTCTCCAGTTTGCAGATGTTTTCATTTTGCTTTGGCCAATTAATTAATTGATTTTTGAAACAGGGTCTCATGTATCCCAGCCTGACCTTGTCCTGTTCTAATTCTCCACAGTGCTGGCATTAAAGACGTGCACAACCACATTAGCTTTGTGCCTTGCTGAGGAACTGAATCCAGTGTCCTATGCACACCAGACAGGCAAGCGATCGGCCAGCTGAACACTGCGCCCAAACTCAGATGTTTTTCAGATGCCTCAGGATGTCATCTTTGATATTCGGAGATTATTAGTTATAGTGCTGGTTTCCTGATTTTGGTCAGTGACTCAAAAGCATGTGTGCTTCAGCAGCACGGACTTGCACGTGACTGGACTCGCATGTAGCTGGATTTCTATGTATCAAAAAAAAAAATCATTTAGAGAAATATCCTGCTGCTTTGGTCAACCTGAGGGTCTCTGGATCTGGCTGACTGAGCATTTTAACACCTTCCTGTGTTAAAGGTTATAAGAATAAGTATCCACACGCCAGAGACTGTTTGGTGTTCTAGAAATAGCTGAGAGGCCAGCCACAAGGAGTCACAGGGTCTCAGAGACCTTAGGGAACCACAGCTCGCATGGGATGACCCTGGTAGAACTTACTGTGCCCAGTGTGAAGTTATCACAGCTCTGCAAATTAGGAAGTCTGGACAAGAAAGCTCAGAAAGCTTAATGACTTTCCTTTTTTTTTAAAACCAAACTAATATATGCTGGGTGACCCAGCTAGTCATCTCTCTCCCTGTGAGAGTCATTCGAGGAACGGTTTTCTCTGCAGCACATGCTGTTAGAGGTCAGAGCCTCACAAACTCATCGAGAACTGCTCCACATGAGCTGGAATTCTATCCAGCATCACTTCCTTCTCCACATCAAGTCCCTCCACATCGAGCTTTTCAAATTTTCTATAGTTCTTTTTTTCTAATAAATGTGTCACTTCCCCTCGTCTTGATGTCGTTTAATACGCAACATCAAAGTGTCTGGATACCATGTGACAGTTGTGGCATTTTCGGTCTTGTATGCAAAGCAGGTGACGGCTATGTCTATCAGCTAAGGTTTGCTGCCCACCCACACCGCAGTTTTGTGTGCTGCCTGCCCACAGCTCTCTAGAGCTCCGGCTTCCCACTCAGCCTTGCTGCAGAGTCCCACAGGAACTTGACGCTTAGTGCAGACCAAAGGGATGGAGTCTTCTTGTGGCACATGGAAAATGTCTAGCAGATCATTTGTTTCTTGCTATACAAAATTGCCAAAGGGAGGCACTTCAGGCTTCTTCTAGCTTGCCTGTTTCTCCCCTTCAGAAAACACTCAGTGGTTTGTTTCCTAATTACAAAGTCTAATTTTTTCTTCAGATACAGTTCAATAGAAAGTATTCTCTTAGAATCATTATTCAAGGAACTTTTTTATGTTATAATATAGATTAAAATTGTCCACAATATAGTTACTTTGATTAATCATATTTTAGTTTATTCTTTTGTTTGAATAGCTGGGACTTGAACTTAGGGCTTCATACATGTTAGGGGTAGACTCTGCCTCTAACCTATATTCCATGTCCCCCATTTATTTGTTTGGTTTCTAATGCTCTTGTATTCTTAGCTGATAATGTATTATAATTATACATTAAAGACATTTTGTGAAATTAACAAATCACTTGTTTTTTTTGGTTTTTCGAGACAGGGTTTCTCTGTGTAGCCCTGGCTGTCCTGGAACTCACTTTGTAGACTAGGCTGGCCTCGAACTCAGAAATCCTCCTGCCTCTGCCTCCCAAGTGCTGGGATTAAAGGCGTATGCCACCACTGCCTGGCCAATAAATCACTTGTTAACATAGAGAGATATTGAAAAAAATCTCACAAAGACACCTGGTTCACGATTTCTCAGGGCAGCCAAACACTTAGGATGGAGCTCTTGATGTTCCACTCAGGGTCCCCGATGCAGCCATGACAATAACTATTTTTGTTCATTCACCTTTCAAATTAATGAGTCTCTCCCATTAATCAGCTTTGCAACACATATTTTGAGACATATAGTGACCATTCTCACATGCTTAAAAAATCTTTGTGAAATTTATAGTAGAGTTAGAAAGGTAGGAGCAAAATTATAAACAATGAGATCATTATAAATAATATGACCAGTCATTATGGATTAAAACTAAAGAGCTACCAAGACTAGGAGTGTGGAGGAGAAACAGGGAAAAAGGAATCAGAAAGATCTCCCTCAGTATAGAGTGTTTATCCTGGGTCCTCAAAAATGCACATGGGCAACCAAGTTGACAGGCAAGGTGCATAGCAGGACAATAGTTTGACATTGACACTCATTTGAGACAGCAGGGTTACCATTAAAAGCTGCAAGTGAAGGAGGAGGAAAAGCCAGGGTATGCAGAGTGTGGCATGTCTATGGGAGATGGAGAACAGTTGAATATTTCATAGCATATGATCACAGCATAAGATTCACACCGTACAGCAGAGGATTCACAGCATATAATCAAAGTATACTATCTATACCATATAGAAGAAAGGTTTTACAAAACACTATGCAAAGTTAATTTAAGAAATAAAAGCAAATGCTGTTTGTGCTGGTTAGTTTTTTGTTGTTGGCATTTTTTTTTTCAACTTGATGTACACGAGATGCTGGGCAAGAGGAAACCTCAGTCTAGAAATTTCCTCCATCAGATTGGCCTGTGAGAAAGTCAATGAAACATTATTTTTAAAAAATAATTGACATAGGAGGGTCCCTCCCACTGTTGGCAGTACCACTCCCGGGCTGCTGGCTCTGGGCTATGTAAGAAAGCAGGCTGAACAAGCCAACTAGACAAGCCAGTAAGCAGTGTTCCTTCATGGTCATTGCTTCAGTTCCTGCCTCCAGGTTCCTGCTTGAGTGCTAACCCTGCTCCCCTCCTCCTTGATGATGGACTGTAAATTGTAAGATGAAATAAACCCTTTCCTCCTCAGGCTGTTTTTGATTATGGTGTTTATTGCAACAGAAAGAAAGTTGAACAGTTTTATAGGAAGTGGTTTCTATGATATTTTTAGCAATTAAAAACTGGAAATATCGATCAACTTTGATAACACAAATAAAGGGAAAGTTCAGCTTGAGGGTTGGTTATGAGCGGGACAAGGAAGCAGAAGTTAAGGATGACTGGGGGTGGAGTGTGAAGCTCTCCTGTGAGGAGCTGTGCTGAGGTACAGTGCTTTGGCCGAAACACATCTGCGGGGAAGCTGGTGATGACCTCAGTGTGAGACATCTGAGTGGGAGGTGTGAAGGAGAAAATGAAGTGGGGATTAGAAATGGATCTCAGAGCTACCTGCTTAGTTGTAAGAACAGAGACAGCGAATACCTGTGGTTTTATAGACAGTGAACCCAGGAAGGGGCCTAGGGATGAACCCCAGAATTTTCTATTCAGAACAGTTGGCCTAGTAGGTATGAAATAATGTCTATCTTTTGTCAGGTTCTCTTTGGCTCAAGCTCTTAAAGTAGGAAGCAAATATGAGTCTGTCAAGACAACATTTGACAGAAAACATGCAGGCTACCATGACAAGATTGTATCATGAAGATCCCTTCTAGGTGGGGAGAGTCTTGAGGAAACCTGGATAAGCTTGTCTTATTAGCAAGTTTCCTCTCTGTTGGGTTGGTGGCTCATCTGCATAAACCTTTCTATGTTATCTGCTGTCTCCGTCTCTCTCTGAGTATGCATGTATGTGTGTGTGTTGTGCAAAAGATCATGCAAAGGCCAGAAGACAAACTCTGAATCCTCAGGAGTCGTTCTGCCTTTCTTTTTTGTAAAGGGTCTCTCACTAAACCTAGAACTCTCCAAGCAGTCTACTTGGTTTTAACTGTCAAGTTGATACAACCTAGAATTAATATGTGAACAAGGAATCTCAACTGAGGGATTGTAGAGAGATCATATTGTATATTGTATGGATGCCTCATCTGTCAATTAAAAAGTCTATGGTCTATGGCTTAGGTAGGAAATAGAAGCAGGGCATCTGGAGAAAAAGAATTCTGGGAGAGAAGGAGGCAGGAGAGGAACCCAAAAAGAAGTGAGGAGACAGACACATGGATTCATGGTAGCTAAGCACAGGTAACCAGGCATGTGGCAAATGTAGATTAAAATAAATGAATATCTTTAATTTTGTATGTAAGTGTAGAGTCTAGTTATATGGCCAAGCTATTTGTAAATATAATTGCAATCTGAGTTTTATTTCTGGGATCATAAGGCTGGAAGGCAGAACCAGAACAAGGAATTTCTTAGATTACATTGACTACAGGCATGTCTGGAGGGAATTGTATTGAATGATGACTGATCTAGCCCATTATGGGTAGCACCATTCCCTAAGAAGGGAGTCTTAGACTTCATAAAAATAGAGAAGGGAGTCTGAAAGCAGCATCATGAAGACATATATGTATCCATTCATTCTCTTCTACTTGACTATGGATGTGTGTGAGCAACTATTTAAAGCACCTGCCACTATGACATCACTGTCCATAGACTGTGATTTGGAATTATAAGCCAGGTAGACCCATTCCCCCTAAAGTTATCTTTGATCATGGTGTTTGTGACAGGAACAGAAGACACTAGAACACCAAGCAGTCTAAACTGTCTGGCCAGTGAACCCTGAGGTTCACCTCTTTCTATACCTCCCCAGCCCTGTAATTGCAAACACTTGCCGCCATTTGAGGGAATCTAAGTGAATACTGAGGATCAGGCTCAGGCCCTTTTGGTTCCTTTCCCAGCAATTGCAATCATCAGGTGCCAATTGAGCTCTCGTCTGGGCCAAATAAATCATCCCTGAGTGGTCTCAATCTGTAATGCAGAAAAGAGAGACATAAATGGCATTTCCCTGGGAGGAGAGTAGACTAGGATCATTCACTCAGACTTCTCTACAAATCCTACTGCACTGCCCACTCTCACACCCACTGTGACACAGAACAGGACAGAGGGACTCAAGACATACCTGGCCCCCTGGGGTCCAATAAGCAAAGATCCCAAATTAAATTACAGGTGTTCCATTTTTGTCTTGAAAATAGAAACAGGGTTCAAACTTTTTGTAAAACGTATTCACCAGATGTATTCAGCTTACAGCTAAATAAACTCACCCTTTCTAGTTCTTTCTGAACTCCGGCTGGTTCAACTCAGCTGTTCTTGCTTAAACTTCCCTTCAAGGTGACTGATTCAACCTGGTGTCTCTTGGCTTCTCACTGAATTGCTCTTCTTAGGCGCAAACTAACTGCCAATCTGTTCTAATATTCTGAGTCCTTCTGATTTGCTCTGTCTTCTTCCGTAATCTGTCTCTGTATACCTGTTCCAGTAAAAGTATGCTCTCTCTCTCTCTCTCTCTCTCTCTCTCTCTCTCTCTCTCTCTCTCTCTCTCTCTCTCTCTCCCTCTCTGCCTCTCTCTGAAGTGCTCTCTTAGGTCGACTCTCTTTTCTATATGTTCTCCTGAAAGCTGGCTGTGTCCTATCTCTGACCCATTCTGTCAAATCTTTCTCTGATTCTCTCACTTTGTCTGTCCCTCAGTTAGACAGTACTTCCAAACATCATTGTTAAGGATTAAAGGTACATACAAAGGTCATGTATGTATTCCAGCCAGAGTGATTAAAGATGTGTTATTCCAGCTACATCACATAGACCCAGGGATTCTTTGGATGTGATCCTGCCGTAGCAGTCAAGTTGCTGGATTGAAGGTGTAGAGGTACAATTTTGAGCAGACCAGAGTCTTTCCTGAGGAGCTTGGACCCATGTAAGATGTGCCTCACCTTTCCTGAAATGGTTCTCTTTGAACACTTGTGTTCACAAACATTTAAAAATATGCCCCAAAACTCTTAACCCTGTAGCAAAATAATCAGAAATAGTTGTAATAAATTTGATACAATTGTAAGAAAGTTACAAATTTCTTTGTTTCTCTTTTTAGCTTTCTACAAGACATTGAAAATGTGGAGAATTAGGAGAAGAGAGAGAAAGCTGACATGTTATAAATACCACACAGCAAAGTTTCTGGTGTTTTCCACTAACTGCTCCACAAATGAATGGAAATCAGTAATGCAAATGGACAGAGGCTCCTGAGAAAAATTCTGGAGGCTTCTCAAGTTCATGTTCAGCACCTGAATATTGCAAAAGCTGTGTGCATTTGTGCACGCCTCTGTGTGTGTGTGTGTGTGTGTGTGTGTGTGTGTGTTTGTGTGTGTTTGGGAGGATGTTATCTCCTCACTATGCAGACCCAGGCAGCTCTGCAAAGATTCCTGCTGGGGAGAAAGAAGAGAGAGTGGAAGGGAGATCAGCTTTACCTTAGCTCCTTTTCATATTCAGACCTGGCATTGTAATAGATGCAAATGCAAACAACTCCTTCTGTGACTTCTGGGAGGGAGTTTTGATAGTGAAATGAAAACTTGTATAAAGTGAGAATATTTCACCACAGAATCAGCTTATCTGAACTTGTTATAGCACTCTGTCTGCTTGATTACAGTTATTTTTACATGACAAGTTAACAAAGAACTTTCTAGAAATTAGCTTGCTGTACTACTCCCCACTTGTTTAGCCAGTGTATGTCACCTGCCACTGCCCGCTTTCTCCATATACTCTGGGCACTACAGTAGAGGCAGAAGTCTTCTCTCATCCAGACCCTACATTCTTGTGAGGAGAGCTTTCAGACAAATAAGTGAAAAGCAAACACTCAAACATGAATAGTAGTACACACATTTAAGTGAACACAGATGCTAAGGGCTATACCACACAGAGCAAAGAAAGCAATGGAGATAGGGTGGATTCTACCAAGTTTATGGGTGGACAGAGGTGACATTTGATCAAAGGTTCTGACTACAGGATAGAAAGAACCTCCTAAGTCCGAGGAAAAATATCAAGAGCAGAGTCTGGAGTGGTGGTGCACTTTGTTATTTACAAAGGAGCTCCCTTCACAATTAATATTTGATTTCCTTACTGAAAATATTTCTTTAAAGAAAACTCTAACCAAACAACAACGAAGGAGATAGTTTCACTTATATGTGCATGCCATAGATCGCATCTGTAGTAGGAGTCTCTCCCTGGGTGGGTATGAGTGTATTGCTCTCTCAAATCATGCAGCCTTATTATGGTGGTCAGTAGACTGTCACACTGAACTCTGCTGATTCAACACGCAGTCACTGTGAAGAAAATGTGTTGCTATTTTAGTGATTCTGTTTCTAAGCAATGTGTTCTCAGCACAGGTCTGCAAAATAAGACAGATTCTTCACTCCCTGTAAGGACAGAACAAAAGAAGGCCACGCCCCTTCCTCGGGATCCAGCCTTCATTGTTCAGTCCTGGGCGGCCGGTGTGATGTAAGAGATTGAGAAAGGAAAGCTTTGACCAGATCGAAAGCTGAGTGAGTTTAGAAAGGGAGACTTCCAGTGACTGGAGCTTGGAATACAGCAAATGAATCTAAGCTTAGTATTGGACGCCCAAGTCCTCGGACAGTCTCTTGCCTGCTTGCTTTCCCATCCCTGCCTCTTTCACATGGAAAGAAGTAACAACTTTCTCTTCCTGTTAGTCTAGGTGCTTAAAAGTAACACATTCCAGCAAGCTCAAGGGGGAGGCTCCGAGTAGTGGGGCACAGTAAATCTTGCCAAGCCGCTAGCATTTCCTGGTTCACAATTGCAGGAAAGGCCTTGCTCCGTTATCAAGGGGACCTGGATGCTTTGATAGGCAATTGTTTTAAAAGCTAAACAACATTAAATATTGTGTGTAGTGCACAAGACTTGTGGGGAGGAAGCCCCGCTCCAGATGGATCGGACAATAGCTTTGTCTGGTGCTTTGTTCTTTTTTTTATTGGTGAAAAAAAAAAAACAAAAAAACTCGGGGTAATGTCTGTAATGCAACTTTGCTTTCAGTAAAGTCTCCGCTGTTCTAGGAAACAATAGCGGCTGGAACAATGGAGGTTTCCTTTTCAATAAGTGCTGATTTGAAAATGTAGTGAGAGAAAATAGACGCTGGTTAGCAGCGATTGGAATGGTGGCATCATGGCAGTCCCTCTGAGGAAACCTGCCCTAATGAAGCACATGGGCTCCACAAACTCCCAAGAAAGTGAGGAAATGTCCCACTGGGTGGGGACAGACACCCCCTAATGGCCAGGGAAGACACTGACTGCCAAACTATTCCTATCAGGGTGTGTGACATGTCACTTGGTCTTTAGCTGGAGACCCCGTGGGAAGTACATAAATAGTGTATATTTATTAACCATAATATGACAATGCACCAATTAAACAGCATAGCATCTAACCTCTCTTACATTTATGAATAGGAATTATTAAGTATATTGAGCATTACATGCATTTAAGTACACACACACACACACACACACACACACACACATACTCACCCTGTCTCAGAAAATTCATTCTTAAAGACCATTCTGACCATTGGTTAGGAGGGAGAACAGTCTGCCACACAATGATACGAAAGTGAGTACCCACAATGTCCATACACTGCTCATTCCTCTTGAATATCTAGCCATGAATCAATGTGTACCATTTATACTAACTCGAAGTGACATCATTTCATTATAAAATAAAACGAAGGTCTGGAGATATAACTCAGAGGTTAAAAGGACTTCTTGTTCTTTCAGAGGACCTGGGTTCAGTTCCCAGGACCCACATACAACCATCTATAACTTCAGTTCCAGAAGACCTGACACCTTTTGCTTCTTCTCTTCCTCCTCCTCCTCCTTACCTCTTTGGGCACTCATATAGTGGTAGAAATACATAGATCTTGATAAAACAGTTACTCACATAAGAAACACTCTAAAGACATAAAAATGAATTCTAAGGTAAAATGATACCAGTGGTATAGCTGATGTTTGTGAAAAACCTGTACAGAGTTTGTTTCTGAAATATTACTGGGTATAACAGCATGTCCCCTTTTATGAAAATCTCCCAGTGCATATCAGAATTTGAATTCTGCCTGTGAAATAGTGACCCTCCTCATAGAACATTTTCCATCCAGTAGAACAATTTTGCAGAAGAGCTTTCTGCAGCCGCCATAGCACTTCTCTGAGATACTTTGGAATCAAGGAGATGGGAAGTAGTGGGCCATGTAGTGAAGACAGCTTAAAAAAATCAAAGACTTATTTCCAGGGAGAAATATTATTTGACCTACAAATTGAAAAGAAAAAAAATTCTAATCAAGTTGAAGAAGTTAAAATTAAAAAAAAAGAGAAGCAAATGATGTATTTTTAAAAATGAATGGCAATATTTATAAAATAGAATTAGGTTCAGACTTAATATTTACTTTCCTTTTAATACTGGCTCCTAATAGAACTTGAAAACAGCTGGCTTTGTTGATGCAGTGGTTCCATGTAAGACTGCATATGGCCCGAATCGTTAAACTTCCATTTTCATCAGATTTATGCTTGGGAAAACTAACTGTACCCTTACAGTAATTTATTATAGGCATCTCTTTGTTTGTCTTAGATAGATCGTAGGGACGGCAGGATGGGACGAGATGAAATAGGACTACAATTACAGTTTAAAAGGCTTCCAAAATAGAGCAACGTTCAACTGCATCTTTCATTACCGCCATCTGCACTGTATATGTCTTGGAGAGATTAATAAGCAAGCAGGACTCTGTTTGTTTCTATGTTTATAAGGAATTTAAGCCAAGACTGGCTTTTCCCATCCCTAAAGAATAGTGTAAAAGAAGAGGCAGCCATCGTCCCTGGGCAACAGGGACATTTTCAAGGGTTTCCCAGAAGCTTTCTCTCCCTTCAGACATGCCTCACTGCAGATGGGTTTTTATTAAAAATAAAGGACTCATCATATTCTAACCTAACTGAAATTTTCTAGTGATATCTTGATATTTCTAGTGATATTTCTTCTTGAAAGTCAAGTATAATTCTGGTTCAAATTTCAGTGTTATAGAGGGCTGCGGGTGGGGAAGCATTGGTGCTTGCCAGGTCCCAGTGATAATTCAGTTTCTGAGTAACCAGTAGTTTGGACAAGGGCGATTCCTGGCATACTCTCTTCCCCATTATTTCTCATTCCAGTCCATTCCATTCCAGTTCATTCCAGTCCAGACCAGTCTACTCCATGAACTTTTGGTCAAGTCTCTTGAAGAAGAACTTACTAAAAAAACGTATAGAATGCATGACTATTGAGAAGCAGAAAGGTTACTTGTCTTCATCTCCAGCTGACTATTAAGCAAGAATGGCTTTAGGAACTAGTAGCAGCTGTTTGGCCTGATCTTGTTGAAAGTGTAAGTCAGACTCCCAGATTAGCATTCACAAGGCTGTGACTACAGGTGTGCGCTTGCCTGTCCACCCAGTGGTGCATTTAGAGGTGGATTTAGCAGATGCTCCTGTCCAAAGATTCCAAATAGTAGAGAGCTAAACAATGTAAACTGAGCCAGCATCTGGCAGACAGAATTCTGTGTTGAGGTGTCAGTATCTGAATGCCCGGTATTGGTGTGCTTGGACATGATAGGAAAATGTAGGGAGAAACTCTCTGGGAGGGTACAGAGCAGAATGGAAACATCTGTGTTCCACTGAATTGTGGGTTAAAATGGTGGCCCTCATCTGGCCAAGGCTCTGGCCACTGGGAGAGACAGACATGGGTAGTTGGACTGCATGTAACTCACATTGTCACCAGGTGGGCATCAGGCTATGAGAAGCTGCAGGGCCCCCGCTCTGGGGTAGGGAAGCTTAGCCTGGGATTCCCATGGCACTGGTGAAGTCTGGTGGCTCCACAGAAGCTGCTGGGTGCCTGCAGAAGAACTGAGAATAGGGTGGGGGTCAGCAGCGCTGAATCTAGCTGGGGCTGAAGGGAAAAGAGGGAAAGGATGAATGTTCTGACTGGGTCTCACGGGAATGAGAGTCCTTGACTTGTTCAGTGGCTAGACTTGGCTTGGCAGAGAGCATGTCTGTGAGCACAGGGAGGCTGCTTGTGTGAAACTAGGCATAGCTCTTTGGAGGAAGACCTGCTCCATTGCTCCAGCACTGTGATCCAGATGAGAGGAGGCAGTTCATGATTTTAAAGCATTTGTTGTTGGCGGAGAGTTGTGATGAGTGTAAAGTAGAGCCCTGGCCATGGCCACGTGGAGGGAGGGGGAAGGGAAAAAGAGCCCAAGAGGGCAAGAAAGAGAGAGTAAGAGAGGCAAAAGAGTAAGAGAGAGGGGAGGGGCAAGCAGCCCCTTTTATAGTGAGCCAGGCCTACCTGGCGGTTGCCAGGTAACTGTGGGGCGGCGCATACCTGGCCATTGCTAGATAACTGTGGGGGTGGAGTCCAGACAGAATACCAGGAGCTTGGGGCATTGCCCTATGTGGCTGATGGCCACGGAACTATGGAGCTGGGGCCTCGTGTGAGGAGCCTAGTAACAGAGATCATGGCAAATGGCCTTCCATCCCTTCCAGAATTATCTGGTGGGTCTCCGGGATTTAAACCCAGCTCAACCAAAAACAGCCTGCCTTTCATGGTCCCACACTGGATGCCAGTAGATCCCTCTGTCAGTAAATTACTCTGTAGCCCTATATCCTATACCAGTTGTGGGGTTACAAACTGGTAATCCAGTCCATCCTAGTGAATCTTCTCAGTCATGAAGTGAAGGTGCAAATTACATGCCCCCAAAGTCTCTTCTTGAATTCTTACAACTACAGTTGTTGAACTTCTTCAGGGTAAAACCCAATGATACATTACCTATTTGATAAGCCTCAAATAGTCTTTGAGTCTTAAAATTATTTACCAGACTAACAAGTCCTTTGTCATTCTTTTTAGCATTTGGATCTTCTTTTTGAAGGTATTTCTTTTATTTTTTTGACACTTCACCCTAAATGCATTATTTTCTTTTTATTTATGTGTATCCCTTTTTAAAAGATTTAATTGTTAGTTTTTAATTGTGTGTATAATATACTTTTATCTGTGTGTGGGTTTCTGAACAAGGGTGCAGAGCCGTGGATGACAGAACATGGCTTAGATCTCCTCAAACTGGAGGTACAGGCAGCTGTGAGTTCTTGACGTGGTGCTGGGAATGAAGCTTGAGTCCTCTTCGATAGAAGTGATCAGCTTTAACCATTGAGATCTCTTTCCAGACCCTACAAGTTCATTCCATAAACTTCCTTCACATTTTAACAATTTTAATTCAAAATTGCCTTAAAATATTATCTTCTGTAAAAACACATGAAAACACTTGATTTTTAAAGGTCTAAAAGTTAACAAGTGGGGTGAGGATGTAGTTCAGGTAGTAGAAAGACCCAAGTTCCATCCATAGTTATGGTGGTTACATCTGTAAACCCAACACTAAAGAAAGAGATGAGAGGGTCAGAAGTTAATGGTCCTCTTCAGCTACATAGCTAGTTTAAAGCCGGCTTAGCTACATGAGACTCTATATTAAGTGAAGTAATGAAGTACAGGAGTTGAAATGTAGATGTCTCACTAAAATATCCCTGCTGTTGACCTGACAACCTACAGTCCCATGGCCACTTGTGGTCATATTTGTGAAATTTACTTCCAACATTGCTGTTCTTGTGAGTCTATGACCTCGAGCTGGCCAACCAGTTTTTCTATTAATAAACTGAAATTGACACCCAAACACCTGAGGCCAGATTAGGGTATTGGCAAATGGATGCTGAGACTGGGCCATAGCTCATCACAGGCCCAATTCAGGCTTTTTTGAGACTGCTTAGCACTAAAGGCCTCCCTCCAAGCTTGTGAGGCATGAGCATTTCTTGTCTTAACATCTTTTATATTTCATTTTCTGTTAGTTGTAATCTTAAACCTGAGCTAATAACCCATAAGAGAAAAGAAAGAACCTTGAACAAAGAGTACCACAATGAAAACAAGTAATTGGCACACGTTGTGAGTGCACAGCTTGTTCCCAAAACTGATATCAAAATTCAACATGGAAACCATGCTGTGTAAATACTTTCAAACATTTCTTTTCCATTCTCAGTTCACCCCTGTAGCCAAGCATTGAATATCTTGGCTACTGGAGAGGCAGAGATGAAGAGAAATAGTAGTGGAAGGTGGAGGGTGGAGGGTGGAGGGAGAGGTAAGGAGGTAAGGAGAGAGGGATATATACAGAAACAGACAGACAGAGACAGACAGACAGAGACTGGAGGGAGGTGAATACATAGTTGTAAAATAAATTAATAACAGTTTTGACAATCATGGTTATTATCCCTATATAGTAGTTGAAATTCAGCATTTGTGACATAAATTATATATATATATATATATATATATATATATATATATGTATGTATATATAATGGAGTACTAAGGACATTTACTTTCCAGCACTCTTATAATACCACCTCCTAGTCTACCATGCTCTAAAACAAAGTCTATCATCCATGCACAGACTACAGGTTCCTGACAGATTGTCTTGTGGAAGATTCTCGTCTCCAGGTTGAAATGTTCTATTGAATCTTTACCAAGCTTGGTACAAACTAGCTAACATTTCTACTTTCTGATGTCACCACCAATCTCTGAATTTCGGTCTTGACAGGACAGGGCCTAGGTGGCAAAAAGATTCCTTCCAGAGTCTAATGTTTCCCTTAAAATCCTTTGTTGATGGAAAGCAGACTGGAGTAGTTTGAATAAATATGGTCCCAATAGGCTCATATGTTTGAATGCTTGGTCTCTAGTTAATGGAACTGTTTAGGAAGGTTTAGGAGGTATGGCCTTGTTGGAAGAGGTAAATCACCTGGGGGTGGGGATTTGAGGTTTCAAAATCCCATAACAGGTCTAGTCTCTTCTTTTCTGCCAGTTGCCTATGAATTAGAATGTAAAGCCCATAGCTACTGTTCTAGTGCCATGTCTGTGTGCTCTCTGCCCTGGTGATCATGAACTAATTCACAAAAACTATAATTAAGGCCCCCATAAATGCTTTAAAAATATTCCTTCATGAGTGTTGCTTTTGTTGGGGAGTTTTTCACAACATATATAACAATAATGTTCCTTGCTTATGTAGTAGCTGTGGTTTTGCAGACAATCCTTAATGGTTCTCTTAAGGAAGAGAATAGTCCATATCACAGCTTAACTATTCTATGTTGGGGCTCAGGAAGGCTGCTATGCTGGTATGCAGAGTGTCTGTTCAATTCCCTACCTCAGAACAAAGAATATGAAGCACATATGTAGTCAAGTTGGAGTGTGACAAAAAGTTGATATTTGCTGCTTCTTTATGGGTATAGTAAAATAAAATCAGATCTAAAAGAAAGAAGCCATACTGAGGAAGACACATAGGCTGAGACTATCGTCAATCCCAGTTCCATACCTTGGCCAGAGTTTCACCCACTATTGCATTTATGTCTGTGATACAGATGTTATTGAAGGGGCTGTGAATCATGTCTCAGGATTGGTCTGAACAGGTTTTGTTCTGTTTGTGCCCCATGAAGCCTTTTGAGGAACACCAAAACTTCTGATTTTTTTCTTTGAGAAACACTAACAGAGAGGAGAGGTATATGTAATGTGACATTGAGTTCCATAGTTAATAATCAATGTACAAATTCAAAAAGATTAATTGCCATTTTCATAGTAATTATAGAAGAGTGACTCAGTTCTTAGTAAAGAAGATATGAAACCACATACCTTCTCTCAAGGCTCAGGGGATGTCTGGGAAGAGGGGGTGATGGACTACAGGAGCCAAAGGTTTGGAGGACTAGGGCAAAACAGTGTCATTTGGGTATGTCAGGGCTTTGCATTCAACAACTCACTGTAGCTTTAGTTGTTTGTTCAAGACCTAAAGAAGAGCAAACCGATCTGCATTCCAGCATGGAGTCTGGGAGGTTCAGGAGCTTACCCTAATCCTACTGAGGAACTATCACTAGTTGATGGCTGCTGGTAAACAAAGCATCATTTTCTTTGGGAATGTTTCCACTGGGAGATTTCCTATGTACCAGTGGATAGGCCACAATCACTTTGACCCACTAATCAGACTTAGTAGGTTACTACAATGACAAGATGAAAGGACTTTGTGGAGAAGGGAATCTAAGAAGTGGGTTGAATGTGATCAAAATACAATGTATAAGATGTGATTCTCGAGGACTAAATAAAATAGTTATAAATGAAAATAATGGGATTATATGGAACTTTCCAACAAAGATAAAATTGGTGAGAAAAATATGGACTGAACCTGTGTATAAAACTGTCATAGATTGAGTTAACATCTTCAAAAGAGAAAGGGAGACAAAAACTTGCTTTGCCCCTCAAAAGATGAATGTTAATTAAGTTTCACTGTTTGATGTGTCAGAATGCTGCCTTATCCAACAGAGAGTTGTGTTTACACTCTTCTGGTACCAGCCTTAAGCACAGGGTTTCCTCAGCTGGGGATGGACACAGAGTTCTCTCACTATTTCTGAAAGGAGATTTAGAAGGTATTCCTTCCTCTCACTTTTGATTTTTCTGAGGCTGAAACTCTAGCAATTTCTCAGATTGAAAAGTTATTGGTCAAGGTATCTTATTACATAAATATAAACAAATTGAAAAGCCTTCCAAATTTCAGGATCTGTACACCCATCAATTGGGAAGCAGAAAGAGAGGGATGTACAGTGAACAAGGACTATAATAGGAAATGATGGTGTCAATGCATAAGAAAGTGGTGAAGGAACTGAGACTCAGTGATTGAAACATGGAAAGCAATGGAACAGAGCAGGATTCATGCTGTCAAGAAGAAAACTGTCAGGAGAGGAACACTAGCTGCAACTCACACAAATGAACTGCACATTTATACCATATCTGTTGCAGATTTTATCAGGGATCATCTCAAAACTGTTCTCCTTTTCTTTAGGCTACTACTACTATTGTTATTGCTCAGCTCATGGTATGGAAATATTTCTTAGTCCCAGCTTGATTAGGGAATATAATACCAGTTTGAATTGTAGCTTTACCTCTTGGTCATTTTGCTTCTTAGATGGGGTGTGTACCTCTCAGTCACTTCTCTTTCTCTTCCTCTCATTGTCTCTCTCCCTTTCTCAGTCACACAATATTAATTTCTCCTTCATGACAATTCCAGAAATTTCACTTGGACTAAGACCTCTCTGTCATTTCCCACCACTGACCTGGTTATAATTTGCCAGTCTCATTGTGGTTGAGTCAACTCTGGGCACATTTAATAAACCTCTCTTGCAGAAAAATGATGACAGAGCTCCATTCCAACAATTAAGAAAGCAATGCCAAAGAACAGAAGGGAAAAGCCAAGACCTGGCTGATCCTTGAACCTAACCACATGAATACTAGTGTTGGTAAGACTTGAAATTCATTTCTTTGTTTGTATTCTGCTTACATAAGGTACATTTTTTTTCTTTCTTTCTTCCTCTAGGTAGATTGTTTTTATTAAAAGTCATTTATTGTTTGATGTGTCCCCCATTGTTACTGTCATTTCCTCCTGTCTCATCTTCTCCAGGACCTGGCCAGGCTAACAGCCAGAGAATTCTTCAAAAACTCATGGGAGAACTTTTCCACAAACCAAGTTATTTTTGTCTCCATTAATAGAATACTAACAAAGTGAACACAAACAAATGTAGCTTGATTGACTTACTAGAGAGCCCTTTACCACTGTAATGATTTTGGCTCATGTCTTGATCCCTAATTTTTAGCCAAATTGGCTCTACTTATTTCAGAAGAATTTGAAAAATTGGAAAAACAAAGTGTGCGCCTGAGATATTATGTATATAAGAGGTAATTTGAGGTTGTTTTCCACTTAGTCATTAAGCAGTATCCTGTCTTAGCACATGCATAGCATACCAGGCTGGGCCACATGTTCTTTCTCATGGTTATCTGCACTCTACATCCAAGGGAGCTGAACTGATAGAATATGGCTACACAATGGGATATGAACTCCAATGAGGAGAAGGGGGACATTATTGGGCTCTTGGTTTCTCCTATTTTCTGAGAATATTTAATTGTATTTTTATGGACTCTCTTTAACCCATCCTTTCTGCTGTATGTTAACTAAAAAAAATATGAAGAAAATCTGTTATAATCTTTTACCTTATACATTTATTATCTCTGTTCAAAAATTTATCTCAGGTTGTCTAGGTTTCTAGTATTTCAAATCCTTTAGTGTTGTAGAAAGTTAATATTTGGAACAATTTTATGACAATATAATTGACAATCTTGCTAATGTTAGTAAGAACACAAATGACTGTTTTGAAAACCTTGGACCAGATGTTCTAAATTGTTTGCTGACATAGACAAACCAGGCTTGGAACTCCTTTTCCAGTTCTAAACGTTCTTACACTTGATTTTTTTAAATTTACATTCTTTTTTTTATTTTCTATATTTTTTAATTTACATTCCCAATGATTTCCCCTTTCCCAGTTCCCTCCTCCCTGAAAGTCCCATAAGCCCTCTTCCCTCCCCCTGTTCCCCAGGAAC
Source organism: Tokudaia tokunoshimensis (assembly GCA_036184795.1). Lineage (NCBI taxonomy): Eukaryota > Metazoa > Chordata > Mammalia > Rodentia > Muridae > Tokudaia > Tokudaia tokunoshimensis. Next base: position 119,598,966 of record BTHU01000003.1, on the reverse strand, counting down.
CCCCTTCTGCTTCTCTGTCCTGGTATTCCTCTACACTGCTACATCCAGTCTTTCCAGGACCAGGGGTCTCTCCTTCCTACTTCTTGGAAATCAATTGATATGTGAATTGTGTCTTGGGTATTCCGAGCTTCTGGGTTAATATCCACTTATCAGTGACTGCATACCATGTGTGTTCTTTTGTGATTAGGTTATCTCACCAAGGATGATATTTTCCAGTTCTGACCATTTGCCTAGGAATTTCGTGAATTCATTGTTTTTAATTGCAGAGTAGTATTCCATTGTGTAAATATACTACATCTTCTGTATCCATTCCTCCATTGAGGGACATCTGGGTTCTTCCCAGCTTCTGGCTATTATAAATAAGACTGCTATGAACATAGTGGAGCATGTGTCCTTATTGCATGCTGGGGAGGCCTCTTGATTTTATACTTAAATGAAAGTTCACGTTAGATTAGAAACAATATTTCCCTGTATCTTCCTTGATTTAAAACCATATGTCTTTAATTTTAAAATAAATTTAAAAGTAAATACCTAACACTGGAAAATGGTATTCTGGACTAATTAGGTGATTTTTCTACCATAGAACCTACAAATTTTCTTATCCAATATTATCGCATTTACTCCTCTTATTTTACCAGACACTCTTAAAATACAATAAATATTAATATTGTCTTCAGCTTTAAAACTCCCCAAATCTTTAATTTCTAGAAATTTCTATACTGTCTTCACTAGCTTTTTGTAATTATTAAACAAATCTTATATAAACTAGTTTGTTACTGTTGTGAATTCAAGGCAACCAATAAAAGGACTGGATGCAATTAAAATGACCAAGAAGTCCTGTTATATGTTCCCTTAACTGAAGTCATTTATTTTTTTCTGAACAGCCTTGACTTCCTGTCAGACCTCTACGAATGGGGTCAATCATCTTAATATTGGCCTAGATAACAATTCTACTTCTATAAACTTAGTCCTACAATTATCAGGAGTCTTTATACTTGCTCTTAAAACTATTCAGAGTCTTTTTCAAAACTTCCTCATCCTCTGTGACAAACCCAGGAAGTAGAAATTAAGATGAACATCTTCTAGTTGTCCTTCTTATTTCTCCCCCAGCCCAAACCCATCATCTGTGTTCTAGCAGAGAACATGAATCTCAGTGGGTTAAAAGAAAAGCATGATATGTAAAACTGGTTTCTTTCTCTAAACACTGAGGCCTGGTATGTTTTATAATCATGTCTGGGATGTGGCAGTATGAATAATGGTCTTCTGTTTGCCCTTTGCTGGCTTTCGCTGACAACGTTAATGACCTTGAGGTATGTAGGTGTCCAGAGATGACAAATGAGAGGTATGAGAGGCAGTGCTGCAATAGTACACAGGTTGAGGGCCCTAGGTCATTTTCAAATACATCTGCTAATACATATGTTGGCCTATTTGAATGTTTGCATTTAAATGTGTTTCACATCTGGTAGCAGATCTATTGTCTGAGAACTGGTGCTCAAAGCAGGGTCAACTGTGGCATTCAAGCTGTGACCTCTTTCTAGTCGTCTCCATCCCTTTCTGTGCTACCACAAATCTTCATCTCCATCCTTACTGTGTCACTCCATATCTTCATCCCTATCCCTGTCTGTGCTATCCCACATCAAACAAGGAGCAATGCATTCTTGTGATTCCATAAAGGTCTTTCTCCATAGGTTTTATAACAATTGGATACAGTGATTCTTACATTTCTTTTAGAAATTAATAGCATGTTTTAAGTATTTTAAGAGAGCGTATGCTTAAATTTAATCTCCAATCACATTGGTCAACAGCCTGCATCTCCTACCGTAAATGCAGATGATCCATTCTCTCTTCCTTCCATTTTCTCCATCACCCTGGTGACTATTTTTCCTTTACTTTCATTTCATTTTTCTTCCTCTGTTTCAGGTATGTTCCCTAGATTTCTGCATTTGAATTGGCACAGTTGATCTTACACAGAAGGGACTAAGAATGTGTTCAGGAGGTGGCACACCATGTTTACAGTGCAGACAGAGTCAGGTGAGCTGGGCACATACATCTACTCCATTGTTCGGGAAGTGCATTCTGCTTGCTAACCTTTCTACTATGATCGTTTGTCTTCAGCTTTTCCCCAAAGTGAATGTTGTGTACATTTATTTACATGTATTTTTACACTCAACCCTCGTTTATTTTCGTTCTTAAAACCAAGAAGTGTTCTTAATAAATGGAAACATATAATTAAGAATCACTATGGAAACCATTACCTTTCAGATAAAGTCACCACATTTCCTGGGTACTATAAAGTTTTTTAAAAAAGATTTGTTCATTTCTTATTCTATGTGTATGATTATGTTTTCTACGTATATGCCTGTGCACCACATGCATACTGTGTGTTTTTGGAAGTCAAAGGTCAGTGTTGAATATCTTGGGACTTTGGGGCTTCATGTGGTTACTGGGAATTGAACCCAGGTTCACTGAAAGAGCAGCCAGTGCTCTTAACCTCTGAGCCACCTTGCCAGCCTCTAATATGAGGAAGTCTTTGTGCATAGGACATGGGTGAGGTCATACCTATTTCATATTTTTTATGAATTTATGCATTTCTTCTTTGACACTTCACGTCTCACAAGATTTTGTTTTCACAAGTGAAAAAAACTATTTTTATAATCTATTTACTGTACCCACTCTTATACCTAGACTAATATGTTTCACCTTTATAAGTCACATATTTCATGCTTGAATATCCTATCTTTCTATTGTTATCTATAAACCTTAGTAAAATTAAATTGGAATAAGAAGTACAGTCCTAATGAGTAGGCTGCTGGGTGTCCTTTACACACATGAAATTGAAAGTTTACATATTTAGAAAGTCAAAGAGCAAAAGATTTGAACAGCGTTGTAGAAAACTCTCATGGTTCCCCACCAAAGGTATCTTAAAGCATCTGGATTTATTATTTCTGGCATATTGGCTATAATTATTTATAATGATTGTGCGCACGGCACATGTTTAATAATTTAAATTAGTAAAAAGTAGGTGCTGGGTAATGGTGGTTCCCACCTCTAATCCCAGCAGCCCTCCTGCCATGAAGGCAAGAGCAAAGGTCAAGGTCAATCTTTGACTGCACAGCCAATTAGATGTAGCCTGAACTATATGGGGCTTTCTCTCTCTCTCTCTCTCTCTCTCTCTCTCTCTCTCTCTCTCTCTCTCTCTCTCTCTCTCTATCTCTGTCTCTGTGTGTGTGTGTGTGTGTGTGTGTGTGTCTGTATTTTGAGAGAAAAAGGGTAGAGAGAACAAGGAGAGAGAGAGAGAGACAGAGACAGAGACAGAGATATAGATAGATAGATAGATAGATAGATAGATAGATAGATAGATAGATAGATAGAACTTAAAGAAATGACATAGAGAGAAAAAGACAACTGGTAATATTAACAGATAAGAAACAGGAACACAAATGGTGCCCAAAATGAATGAAATGTGAATGTGAATGTGAAGCTGCAGGAAATGACAAAGTGTAATTTTGCCTCTTTCCTTCTATGTACCCAGAGTAGCACACATTATTTTCTTCATACATTATTTTTATCAGTTTCAAATCTCAAGAGTAAAATATCAATTGAGTGTTCAGTACACAAAAGATCACATGTGCTCTTTGAAAGATGGCCAAGATGCTTCTCTTGGGTAAAATAAATATTAGCATGGCCCAGAGCAAATATTCTGCTCACAGTTTGTTCACACTACCTCCGTGTTTGCAAGTGAAAGGAGGAAAGTCTCTCTTTAATAATTTGAAAGTTGCCAAAAAAAATCTACAAATGAGCAGTCAGTGGTTTCTCTTGAGACCCCTGCAAAGGTTAAGTCACTGCTTGGAGGCATCATATGAAGATTGGACTCCTTGTGGAGCAGAGTAGAACAGAGCCAAGCTTGGCCTTGCTTTCTGATGTAGAAGGATACCTTACACCTGTAGATGCTGGGTCAGTCTACACTGAGTGGGAGATGTGGGTCACTGTGTTCTAGAATGTTTCTGTACTGTTAAATTATATTCATAGATATCTACCTTAAAATTTTGTGTCGGTGACAGAAGCTTTGCTTCCTAGGAATACCATTTACTTAGACATTATTTTAGAAGAGACATTGAATCGGGAAGTTTATTAGCAAGTAGCACAGATATCCTGCCATCTTGGGTCAAGATGTGCCCTTCATCTTTTCAGGTCCCATTTGTCTTTGAAAGATCAAAATATTGTTTTAATTATAATCCTCAACAACATACCAATGCACTGTAAACACTGCAAAACTAACTCAAGCATCACATGACGGAGGCAAGGGATATACATCTTAAGCTTCATTGGATAAGAAAGAGGAACTGAAAAAGAACACAGATTCACTTTATTTATTTAAAAACAACAACAGCAACAGAAACCAAGCAGTGTGGGTGGATTGGGGGCAGAAATAGCTGGGTACACTTGTCCAAGCAGGTAGACTGCACTAATTTCAGTTGTGACTACCATCCTTTAGTGGTGACGAAAGAGATTTCTCTTCCCCTGTGGTCACTTTGAGCTAGTTAGTGATCTTCTAGAGTTTAGTGAGAAAATGAAATGAACCCGAACACAAGGTCCTTTGGTGATTCTCAGCAGTACAGTTCTTACCTGAGTCCTAACCACCTCTGCTTCCCACCCCTTAATACGAATAGATTCTCCATGCTGGGGCCTCAAACATCCCCAGCAAGTATGTAAGGGTCTCCGGGACTTGATCCATCAGAGAGCTTCCTTCATTCCCCACTGTCACAAAAGGGGGTCTCTTTAAACATACCCATAGAGTTCTCCCTTCATTGTTTCCCCTAAGTACCATCGTTGCAGTTTTCTACATTTCTCATAATCTTTTATAAAAAAAATGCCAAAATGGTCTCCCACTTCTCCTTCCCCTCCTTCCCTTCTTCTGCATACTCTTCTTTTTCTCTTCCTCCTCCTCTTTCTCCCCTTACTCCCCAGGCTGGCATTTAACTTTCCACCTCCTAGTTTCAGCCTCATGCTTGACTATATTACGGGTGTATACAACCAACATACATGCACTTTTTATCCCATGAAATAAAATATATGCTCTGCTTCATTACCTACTGCATGCCCATTTCCTACTTGGCATCAGGACTCCTCCCCCAAGTTACTGCTGTGAGCTGCACAGTAGACCTCAGACATTGCTTCTTGCTGTAATTCCTCAACCCAGCATCAGAGAGATCATCATTGCATGGAAACCAGTGTCTGATTTCACTTTGCGGACACTTGTATTTCCCTCAGCATGGGCCAACACTTCAAGATGTTTTGAGAAGCTCTCCATGATCAGTACCCTTCTCTTTCACCACTTAAAGGAAGCAGAATCAGGCATGACCAATGATCTCTCCTTGTGTGCTATTAAATAACCTCTAGCACTTAATATAAAGTATATTTTACAGACCTATTTTCTACAACTGTTATACTTTTATGTATGCACATAAACATCTATGACTTCCAGCAGGTGTGTTTATAGTATATGTCTATTGTATCTTATAGAGGGTTATATAAAGTAAAATTCTTAATCATAGAAGAAAAACAGTATCTAATACTATAGAAATAAGAGCATGGTACCATATTCATATAATAGGAGTTTGTAGTCACCAGAAATACTTCATTCATAATAATGTCAAATGTTATAATGAAAGCTTTAGTGAAAAGGAATGTAGGTGCATTGTGTTACAAACAGAAAGTATTGTTATGACAACAAAAGCCCAAAGCAGCAGCAGCAACAACAACAACACAACACATTTTGTAGAAGAAAGTGTAAAAATATATAGGCCATATCATAGTGAATTATGTTTTTTGCATATGATCTAAAATCTTTTCTAATATTTTTTGTACATGACATATGTTAACAATGTGAACGTGATAAGATGATTTAACAAAGTTCAGCCCAAGCAGGTGACTTGATGTAGCCTATAATTGCACTCACAGTGAGCAAGCTCTGACCCAAAGCTATTGCAATACTTTTTTATTCATATAAATATTATTTAAACTACTGTACTAAAATAAATATGTTTGCCCCCCTGTATTAGTGATTTATAGAATCACGGAACTTATAGGTAGTCTTTATATAGTAAGGGAATTTGTTGATGACTTACAGTCTGTAGTCCAACTCTCCAACAATAGTCAGCAGCAGCTGTGAATGGAAGACCAAGGATCTAGCAGTTGCTCAGTCCCACAAGGCAAGCAGGCGAAGAAGAGAGAGCAAATCTTCCTTCTTCCAATATCCTTATATAGGTCTCCAACAGAAGGTGTGTCCCAGATTAAAGGTGTGTGACACCATGCCTGGATCTGGGACTTGCTTTATACCAGATAACCTTGAATTCAGAGATACCCCTGTCTTAATCTTCTGGGATTCATAGCCACTATGCTTCAAGATCTCCATGCTGAGATCCAGGTCAGAAACTTGTACCTCCCAGCTTCCAGATTAGGATCACTGGTCAGCCTTCTAATTCTAGATTGTAGTTCATTCCAGATATAGTCAAGTTGACAACCAGGAATATCCACTACACCCCCCATAGTCTCTTGTGTTTAATCACTTGGCCGTAGGGAGTGGCACTATTAGGAGATGTGGCCTTATTGGAGGAAGTATAGCCTCTTTGGAGTAGGTGTGCCCTTGCAGGAGGAAGTATGACATGTTGTGAGTGTGCTTTGAGGCCTCCTATGCTCAGGCTCTACCTAATGGAGAAGGTAGTCTCCTAGTGGCTGCCTTCAGATCAAGATGTAGAACTCTTGACTCCTCCAGCACCAAGTCTGCCTGCATGCTGCCCCCCTATGATGATAATGAACTAAACCTCTGAAACTATTATCCAACCTCATTAAATATTTGCCTTTTTAAGATATGCCATGGTCATGGTGTCTCTTTGTGGCAATGAAACCTTAATTAAGACAAATACATAATGAAAATCAATGCCTTGCTAATGTAACTTGCTTTCATATGTTCCCTTATTGTCATGTGTTTCATTTAACATATACTTTCATTGAACTACATTTTAATGGACAGAGTAATCTATATATTTACTAAAGAGTATGTATAGTCAACCCTGGCATTCATTCTCCCGCCTCCTTAACTAGTCTCTGATGTGCCTTTATAGTAAAATTAAACCAATGACTTTAGATTGGGAACATCCCGTTCCCTTGTAGACTTGATGATTTCTCCGCGTGAAATGAAATACTGAGTGCTCTGAAGAGAATTAATTTCAAACATTTGTAGTCCTCCTAAATAAGCGTTCTACTTTTGCTTTTTAATATTACATGCATCTGTCTTCATGTTCTCTGCTTCTTGGTAACATAGTGGTCCAACTTGCTTTCTTTCTCTATTCGGCTTCCAGCTGACTTCATTTTTCTTTTTCTTTTCCATCATTTCTCTGCTGAGTTGTGTCTGAGGGAGTACTTGTCAGATTCCTCAACAAATGCACACACTGCTGTCACGCCTGAATCAGTGGTTTGGGCTTTGTCTCTTTTCACACAGTATTTTTCCATCTTACTAGGCATTTTACAAAATGCTTCTTTTCTAGAGCTTTTTAAAAAGCCATGTTCCTGCTGTGGTGGAAAAGAGTAGTTTATTGGGAAGTGGATTGAGAAGGCAAAATATTTTACGTTAGCCATAGGTAAAATGTTAGATTTACACGTTTCTTTAGTAACGAACTACCTGGGGAAAATAGGACAAACATGTTTTGAAGGAAATGAGCTATAAAGTTATAACTCATCTGTGACTCAAATCAGGAGCCATCTTTTGGGGTTCAGGTGTTTTTTTTCAGGACAGCTTCTTTTCTCCTTGACACCCTTCCTTCCTGCTGACCCACTCATCACTACCACTACTCCATTGTGACATTTCTCTGGAGGGAAACTGTTGGAATGCCAAGACACAGGTTGCTGTTCATTCTACAACTTCAAGGAGAAAATGTAGTTTTGGAGGCATGAATGTGAAACTTTGAGGAAAGTTGTTATATGGCTATAATAGGAGACAATGGCGTCAAACTGTGCCTCACACACAGTTACAGTGAGATGTTAGACAGTCTGTGCTGTCCCATATTCCCATAGTGCGGCTGGTAGTGTGGCAGGTTGAATATGTTTCACAAAACAGAGTCAGGTTAGTCAGTAGTATTGCCATTTGCAGTCACTAATAGATGTTTATTTAAAAATCTCTAATATGTATTTTTTTTTTAGTGTAAGAGATTCATTTGAGGTGAGGGGGAGAATGAAAGGCTGTCTTTGAGTGGAGAAATGTGTGTGTGTGTGTGTGTGTGTGTGAGAGAGAGAGAGAGAGAGAGAGAGAGAGGCAGAATGAGGGTCAGAGAGAATGAATGAGACAGGAATGAGAAAGAGAGAGGGAGAGGGAGAGGGATAGAGATAGAGACAGAGATGCAGAATGAGGTTCAGAGAGAATGAATGAGACAGGAATGCAAGAGAGAGGCAGAGGGAGAGGGAGAAAGAGAGAGAGAGGAAGAAAACTGGGAATAACTATTTCATCTCAAAGTTTCCTTTAGGTGTTCAGAAATTATCAGTAAATTGAGGAGTCGGGGAAGGTAGGGCACAACACAGTGCCTAACTTCACTGTAATCAGAGATGCCAAGTTGTAGACACCAGCTGTCACTCTGAATTTTTACTTTTAAAAATGCTAACATAAAAGTTAAATGTCACCTGGGAGGTAGTGTCTCCTGAAGAATTCGGATTGGAATTGGATCACTGAGTGAGGTAAGTATAGAAAATATTGGTGATCAACTGGGAAGCCTGTTGTTTGTCCTTCCCCATGTCCCATTCATTGTTCCCCATTCTTCATTTGGCCAGAATTTTAAACAATAGAATCAGATATTGCAGTTGCAGAGAACCTCACTTTAGATAACCTAGGAGCTGTGTCGTGTGTGGCTTACTTGAATGTGGGTGGTCCGAGGGGTCATTTGACCTCCAGAGAGGTCAGCAAAGGAAAATAGGGCCCCAGGCCTTCATCCTGGGCCTGCTTACACAACTGCCTTGTGACCTAAGAGTTTGCAGTACTCTGGTAATGGAATATTTACCCTGTCTTGGTCCCAGGCTCCTGGCTCTTTCTAAGTAATTCTATGTAACATATTTAATGATACAGCTAATATGGCACACATCGTCTGACGTTTTAAAGGAAGCAATGACCTTTCACTACTTTGATGTATTCACAGGTCAGCTCTGCCAGATATGTAGCTTGATTAGTGTTTGCATTTCAATAATCGTAATAGCGTAGATTTGAGGAAAATGATGTCGATTTTACAATCCTAGAATAAGTAACTCTACAGATCAGCCTTTTATCATTGGCTTGGTACTAATTTTTGAGATAATTTATTTGCATTTCTATTGATTATTAAAGTTATAAAACTTTTGGGTCTTGTCCTACTCACTCCTTTTGGAGGCTGTTCCCTGGCTTTAAAGCGGTAGACTGTGAATCATCTGTCATCTCACAAAAGAATATTAGCAGGATTTTCTTTATAATATATGATTATATTTTGATATGAAGAAAGTCTAAAATAAATCACCCAAATTTTCTTTTTGGATTAATAAACATATTTTGTGTAAAAACAGTGCCCAGTGTTTGTGCTGAGTACATGAGTCAAAAATGCACTTCATTTTCAAGCTCCCCAAAATGACAGTCCACAGTCCAGGCTAGCTTTAAAGAAGCAGAAGCATTCTTTAATGAAAGTAGTCTATACTCCAGTGAGAAGACAGTTTAAACTATTGATAATTCTAGCAATGATGATGCATTCTTAGATATTTAGAAAATGTTTATAATCATGGCTTTAAGTGAAGAGGGAATTGAATAAATACAGGTCTAAGGGAAGGGAGAAAGGAGATTGGGGTTATGTAGGAGACTGTGATCCAAGAAATTATAACTTACACGAGTATGTCCTTGTGAAACTCGGTGGCATTATGACAACAAACATACAATAGTTAATAAATAACTGAATCACCTCAATGCATATGGATGATTTACTTCTCATTTGTTATAACTGATATACCCAGCTTTCCTAAGATTTTCAGGCTTCTGACCATTACATAACTGCTGAGTGAGACATAGCCTTATGGGTGAGAGCCAAGGTAAAAAGGTTGGACTGAATTTTCTACTTGGCTTTGACCCATCTTCCTGACATGAAGAAAACCTTTCTTCCTGTTTCTACCTGCTATCTCTTTCACCAATGTTACACCCACTTTTGATGTTAAGGACAAATGATTTATCTCCCTCACTCAGGCCACACCCCAGTAACCTTTCTCTAAGATCAGTAGCAGGGAGCAGGGTCTGACTTGCAGCTTCACAAAGAGCTGTGTCCCTCTAAAAAGGACCGTAGAGCCTGACCCCTTTCCTGTTTGTCACAAGTCACCTTCTTATCCAGTGTCTTCCTTCCTCCATAAATCCTGACTCACTGGCTTGATCATGTAGCTGGAAGTTTTGCACAGGACTGTTCAGACAGGAAGTCTTAATGGACCAGAAAAACCCTTTGTATTTTGGACCTGAGGGCTTGCTGCAAGTTCCCCACTGTGGGTCTCTGTGGCAATGGTACTCTAATTCTCTTAATATCACTTGTGTGAAGGGCACTTATCTCTGCTTCCTTTCTACTGAGTCAGATACATCAATAATTTTATCTGACAGTTGTGAAAAAGCAAGTGTACATATTAATGATATCAGAGGATGACAGAGAAAGGACCAGGGATATTTACTCACACAGTAACTTTCCACAGTTCCTAAGGTTTATTAATAAGCAAATACATACACACACACACACACACACACACACACACACACACACACACACACACACACATCCTTGATGTGAGATGTTTGTTCACAGGAAAAACAATCAGAATTTTACAGCACACACAGAGTCCATCAGTCAGTCTACATTTGTCTGTCTGGAGCCTCTTAAGACAATTTTTTTTTATTTTCTATATTCTTTATTTACATTCCAAATGATTTCCCCTTTCCCGGTTCCCCCCTCCCTGAAAGTCCCATAACCCGTCTTCCCTCCTCCTGTTCCCCAGTCAACCCCCTCCTGCTTCTCTATCCTGGTATTCCCCTACACTGCTGCATCCAGTCTTTCCAGGTCCGGGGGCCTCTCCTTCCTTCTTCTTGGGAATCAATTGATATGTGAATTGTTTAAGACAATCTCCAGTGTTCCCATTGTAAGTGAAAAATATTAGGATTTGTAAACATACTACAGAATTCTAAAATCCTCAACCGATATCTAGACTGTGACACAACCATACAACACTCAAAATCAAGCTTTGGGCTGTTGAGTAACTTTTACTGTGTGCAAAGTTGTCTTTGCTTCTGAGAAAGCAACTTCTAACATTACATGGGATCAAAAGATAGGTGTCAATTGGGGCTGTTTCAGTAGCATACACAACGTGTTATTGCTGTGGGCTTCAGCTAAAATGACACGAAATGCGGTTGGTGGTTCAAGGGGAGGCAGGAATGGGAAATTAGATCCAAAATCATCTTCATTGTGGAAAGATCTTCAGCACCAACAAAAACGATGGATGCCAATCTCACACCCGAGGAGGCTGGATCTAGACTGTATCACTCAGAGGATGCTCGTTGCAGAGGGGAGAGCCACTTGCCGTAAGTACTCCTAGAGCTTGAATGATTAAGTCTTACCTCCAAGGAAGGAAATGAAACTGTGGCACAGGCCAGAGCAGCTCCTCTGATAACATAGGGAAGGAAGGGTGGGCTGACTTCTAAGGGAAGCCAGCTAGTGTCCTTGCAGAAAGAGCTTCAAGCCTCAGTTAAGTTCCCATTTGCTTTATTCCGTCTCTGTTCCTCTGTACTCAAGCTCTATTCTAAGTGCCCTCAGGACTGGGGAAAATGAAGCAGTTATCTCTAAAACGCCAAACTGTTAACCTAATTTTTCAAAGGATAACAAAACACAGATTCTTCCTATATCTCAACATTTATTATTTCTAAACTAATTTTTATATCTCACAATTTATTCCATTGTGAACTTTATTATATCCAAATGAAAATTACTCATAAACTCTACAGTAAAGAACTGGTTTATAATGTTGGCTTTGGTAAGAGACTACAGGGATTTTATTTATGTAACCAAAGTGACACCATTTTCAGTTTGGTCTGTTCAAATATTTGTGTCTTTCATGGATTTGATGTTTCTTGAGTCTCAATTCTCCTGAGGCTACCATGAGTTTTGGGTATAAGACTTAGTCTGGCCAGAATGCTGGCTTCCCTGGTTCTCAAGTAAGAATGGTATCCATAGCTGGCCAATTAGCACTAGAGTGGTGAACTAGAAGTAGTTCTGAATCTATCTTCATGTGAAGAACCTGTTGAGTATGGAAAATTTGAGGCTCTTCTAAGAACTCGGGGTAGGAATTTGACATCATATCAGTAAGTATAGACAGAAAGAACAGGAATGTGTAGGCATTAAGTATCTTAAGGCTTGTTTTAGAAAAACTCAATCATATATCGTAGTAGCTGTGGAAACATGCTATGTCATTAATCTTAGGAAAGTTCCTACTCATGAAAAACCTCACTGATTTTTTTCCTAGGAGTTCCCGAATGCCACATGAGTTAAAAAGCAAGTCACTTTGACAAATTAAAGCCATTCCACAGATCCTGCTGTCACTTGAGACCACACTAGGAATACTTTCTGTGGCTCAGCAGAACTTCCTGGCTCTGCAGTGAGCACTGCTCTCCCTTGGAATTATTTAGACCTCCCAGAGGACAGAATCCTGATCATAGCAATGATGTGCTAAGGGAAAGAGGGCAGCTGCTTTCTTGCAATGCAAGGATTAATGCGTTCCATGGTATATCCATGAGCCGATTTAATCCAAGGCTCTAAAGCAGAGAAGGATTTGAGCATTACAATCTTCTGAGATTAGTTTTTCTGTAATTCTACAATAAAGATGTAGATACTGAATGAAGCTTAATGAATCTTACTTATCCTTCCCCTAAGATGGATAGCCTTCATTAATTTCAGGCTACTCCCTACACTATGATGGATTTGTATGCACAAGGGTTTTCAAAAGCAAATCTTCAAGTTATTCTACCAAAGGATTTAATTTCACCTCAAATTTTCTGTCATTCTTTATTTAGATTGCAGTTTTAGTTAGTGGAAAATATAGAATATTGTTATAGTAACTAAGAAATTTCAAGACATAAGTGAATATATACATTGAACTTTCTTTCCTATTCAAATAATTCATAAATTTATTTCCTGTGGAGGAAAAAGGTTTTTGTTTGTTTGTTTGTTTTAAATATTTGGCCATATTGAAAAAAAAACCCCAAGAAATGTTACCCTCACAACAACCTCTAGGATGGATGAATATATATTGAATTTAACCTGATTTTGGATTGAGACACTTAGGATATTAACAAAGCACATCTATGCTTGTGTGAAGAGTGTTTCCAGAGATGACTGGCATGCCTCAAAGCAACTGAAGAGGGATAACCAGTTCCAAATGTAGGCAATATGACCTAAACTTGGGCAAAGTCCACAGACAGGCAACCCTAGCTTCAGGGAGCTCCCAGTATGGACTCTCACCAGTTCTTTTCAGATGAGTTTAAGTTGTTCACTCAAAGATTACATGGTTGGTCCCTGCTCTTCTGAGCACCCCCCCAACCACATTGGACGAAATTACTACTGGTTTCTCCAGTTCTACAGACTACAGACAGAAACTGGGAGCATCCAGTTATCTCATCTGATCTGTGATCTGCCTGTCTACAAATCCAAGGCCAAGTGTCTTTATAAGATACAAGGATGTGAAGAGAGGCAAAAGATGGAAGTCTTTGGGTGTGATCACATGTCAAAAATGTAGGTAGCACTGGGAGGTCTGAAGTAGACAGAAGAGACACTTCCTATGATCCCTTGAAGAAACCAGAGCTCCACCTTCACGATCTCTGGGACTTCTGAATGTGGATTAAGGACTAAAAGGGGCTTTCTGTTACTATTTTGCCAGAGGTTGTGGTGGTGAAAATTCATCCCACTAAGCTAGGACTTCAGCTACCATTATTTTGTGAAATGGAAGAGAAGTGAAGACTGCTTATTTTCACTGTTCTTTCTTGCAGTTTTGTTTTCCCCAGATTATAAAAATACACTAAAATCTGTGAATAGTTGAAAAATATTTTAGCGTGTAGCAATTTTGTGCCTTATCTAAGTAGTCTTTATACATGGGCATTTAAATAGGTTCTCATTGATTTCAACATTGTTCTGAAAGCCAAATGACTATTCTGAATCAACCCCTGGGAAGCTATAAAATGCCACTTGAATTTAGCCTTGATTCCAAGAATCAATTGCCCTTCTCACTCTGCCTGTGTCTGTATCTAGCACAAAGTCCTCACCGTAAATCCATACAAGTAGAACTGATTTCCAAGGGTTAGTGGATGTTAGTAGCTCCCCTCCATTCTAACCTGCTGATATAACTTTTCTCTCTTTTCCTTTCAATTCTTCTCTTCCCATTGCATGCTGTGTCAGCAGAGGACACACGAGAAAGAGGAGGATGGATATGAAGTAATCAACATCTGGCTTTGGGTATGCATTTTTATTTTACTGGCATTCAAAGAAAATCATACACATTTTCAAAAACCAAAATGTGTATGATCTATCTAGGCTTCTTATTGGATCCAACGAAGAATTTAGACAGTTCCCAGTCTTAGTCAGCAGATGGTGTCAGTGAATCCTTCCAGGCTCACAGTTGCCAAAAGAGAGGATTGTCTTTGCAATCTCCTCTAGCTCTGCTCCCCCACTGTTCCTGCTCCTGTTGACTACCTCACATCTCCACTGTCCTTTGAAGGGCTAACATGGCTGATCTGACATCTCTTTATACCCTTTCTCCACACTTTATCATCTAACTCACCTTCTCCTAAATCAAAGGGCAGCTTTTCCAACAGTTCTGTTCCCCAGATTTATGCTCCTCTATTGTCTCCAAGACTCAATTCTGACCTCAGAGTTTGAGAACAGTGAACCCTCTCCTCCCAGCCTTGTTGACATCTTACCTGACATATCTGCTACAAAAAGACAAAAAAATAAATAGAAATCACTGTTTCCCTTCGGGGACTCACCCTCTCCTGCTGCCTTCCCTTTCTTGGCAGAACACAAGACTCTCTCCTCATTTCCTGTGCTCATATTAATTTTTATTTTCAAGATGGCAATTTCTTCCCAACATTCTGGATTACCTCTGAGGCCATCATCTTCACTGTGAGTCTTGGCTCAACCTCTTTCCGGATACATATTAGCTACTGACTTTATAATTCCCGAATAAACCGTTAGCAGAACTTGCTTCTGCACAGCTGCTCCTGCTTCATTGGGATAGCTGTACTCTCTGTGTAGCCAAAGTTCACAGAGGACGTGACTTTTTTTCTGGGCAAAACTGAGATATGTTAAACAGTTTAAAGAACACATTTAATTCTGTCTTTTAAAAAGTTATCGATGTAGATTTGTTTTAAACATAAACTCACCAATTTCTTAGTCTAGGAACCACTGTTTTATAACATACATAGCTTATTTTGAAGGCATTTAAAATTTACTTGCTAGCTAAAGGAAGTGATGATCTGACATATTGATACTGTTGTTAATTGAAAATTGGTATAATCCAGCTGCATAAGACTGTCTAAAACTTGATATTGGATTGTTCTAATGTCAGGTTCAATTTGAAGTCTTGGTGGAGAAAAGAAAGGCTTTTGCATATGCTATAGCAAAAGATTATTTGCAGCCACAATGTCACTGAGATACCCAATGAAGTCAAATACGATCCTCATCAGCTAAGTGTGAGTAGCATTTTATGACTTTCCATAGATTAGTTAAGGAAGGGCATTAGGCTTTCAAAACACAATGTGACACTGAAATATGACAAATACATTTTTTCAGTTTAAATGAACTTAATCTTCCATTATGTCCTGTCTCCAAAGAAGTTTAGTTAACTTAGACAGCTCTCTCCGATAAAGAGAAGGAACTCCAAGTTTCCTGGGATTTCTAGTAACTTTATCACCACCTGAAGACTCAATACTTGTGTCTGATAAGAACTCCTGTGTGTTGGGTCAGAGAATATCATACTTAATAACCTATCTTCACATTGTTTAGATTTGTATGTTTCTGCCTCTTTTTTCCTACTAGAATATAATTGACTTCTCTGTGCTTGATGCCTGGAATTCTAGTAGAGCATCTTATGCAAAGTCAGTGAGACATCTTTTGAATGAAGACATGAATGAGTGAGTGAATAATCTGGCAATTAAACTTATGAGGAAATCAGAGACTGAGATGGAACCCAGGGCATTTAGTATGCTAACCAGGTACTTTTTTGTTAAATTATATCACTAACTTTTGGTTTTTGCTTTTTAATTTTGAGACAAGGTCTAGCTGAGTACTTATAGGCTGCCTTTGATCTAACACTGTTGACCAGGCAGGCCTTGGACTTTATAAATTTCTGTCCTATCTTCCTGGCTAGGTGGGATTACTGACCTGCCCCACCAAGAGAATTCTCTTTTAAACTTCTATATTGTTTTTGGATCTTGGCATGTATCCACTTTAAGGGCACTGGTCCAGATCTAGAGCACATAAAAATTAACAGCAAGTCGCTGAACATTCTTGTGGAAAAAGTTCGTGGCAGTGACAGTGTCTGAGCCTCTACTTCATGAGCTTCATCATTCTGTCAGAGGCCTTAGACTTTCGATAACAAGAGAGCCATGTAATCTCCGGGCCTGGGCTTGGGCTATATTTTCAGTCCTCTTTATCGCAAGTCACTCTCCGGTGCTAAATGGACTGACTCCTGGGAGATAAATTCCAGCTTGGCACTGGTGTGCTCTGTCCCATTACCTTCAAGAGGACAAGCCCAACGAGTTATTTAAGAACTGTACAAAACTTTTTGTGATTCTAACTTGCATCCTTTATGTTACTTGGACAAAATCATGATATATTTATTTCTTTAGTGAGCAGAAGTACCTACTAAAAGGAGACTAGAGTCATTGCTGTAGATAGATACAGAGATGTACAGCAGAAGAGTGAGCCTGGGAAGAGGATAAGTCCATGCATGCATGCTCTTTAATTAGTGGTGGGACTGGCCTTTTGTGCCTTCTCTACCATATCTCCCACCCACAAAGGCAATGGGCTTCCCTTCATTAGCAGGCACAGTTGCTGAGGTGAACTTCAGAACAAGATTACATGTGGGGTGACTCTGGCTTCCTTCCAGACTTCTTAATAGGAGGGCCCCACAGCCCTTTCCCATACTTAATCCTGTCTTGTTTATAGCCACTTTATTGATTGTCTGGCCACTACTGCTGGCACAGGGTGTTACATATCCCCATGATCACTGGCTCAGGTTTTAGCTACTGTTCCAGAAAGAGGAAAGACAGAGGGACCACAGTTGGCCACTGCCTATCCTGTTTATATCTGCACTGTCTCATAAATCTGACAAGTCTATAATGGCTGCTGAAGGCAGACCTGGTTGCCCATCACAGATTACACAGGTGCTGCCAAGGACTTCCCATAGGTAGGTTCTCATGGGCTCACCCCTGCCCCATAGTAACTGTGTTCCTTACAGAGATTAGTGTATTGGAAGTGTTTCCAGATGGTTTTGCAAATCCTGATAGAGCATTCTCAGACAAACTAAGTATAAATGAAACACACAGGGTTTAATGGCCAGGTAAATATAATAATTTCACTAAGATGCATGCAAAAATTGTGTGCCTTCATTATGCCTTCTTGTGTGACATTGGGGCAGGTGACTGAGACTGATCTGTACTTTGTAGTAGGGACATATTTGATATATTGGCTTATGCTAATGTTCTGGTATCAATTGAGCACAAGTTAAACATGCATTCCTATCTTTAATCTTTTATTTAGAAGAAACAGAGCTTTTCTAAGTCTTTTGGTATTTAGAGCTAACCCGAACCACAAGCAATGAAAGACACTAGTTATTTGTTTTGGTTTTTTTGTGCTTGTGTTTACTTTTGTTTTTTCTGTGTATTCTTGGAAGACATATCTGATACCTCAGTTAAATTTACCCACTCTGGATTATGATCCAAAATACTTCGTCTCGAAGGCACCAGGTAATTTTGAGTAGTTGATGTTTCAAGTCCAACTTCATCAGAAAATGTGAAAGAGAAGTCTGTATGACTTGATATAAGCAACAGATCAAAAATAATTGGGAAAATTTCAGAATGGAGTTGAATTTATCATTATGTAGATAGGTAAAATAATAATAGATTCTACCTGCATAAAAAATAACAATTTATGATTTATGTTCAATATGAGTCAATTGAAGATTAGAAGGACTAGAATAGGGATTATTTATATTTATTTCCTCAGGAACAGGATCAACATCCAAGAGGTTGAGAATAACTCAGAAGCAGAAATGTTTTGCCATTAATATTTTAAGTTAATTATTATTTCATATGTTTAAAGATTTGTCTTATGTGCACCACATGTGTGCAGTGTACATGAATGTCAGAAGAAGTCATTTGAGCCTCTAGAACTGAAGTTACAAACAGCTGTGAATAGCCATGTGGGTGGTAGGACCCGAACCCAGGCCTTCCACAAGAGCAGCAACTGTCTTAAGAGATGAGCCAATTCTCCAGCCCTCAGCTGTTGTTTTCTTAACAACAACATAAACATCAGAAGTGAAGTTAATTGTGACTGGGTGGCATTGACAGGGCGCAATAAGCACACACTTACTTAATTATGTCTATGCTATGACTGCCCAAGAGCCACAACCCAATGTAATCAAATCCAGACTAGAATAATTCTACAAAACAGTTGGTTTATGATCTTAAAGCATCAGGATTGTCCAAGTAAATGAAAAAGTAAGAAAATACAGAGTCACAGTAACCGATGGCAATTAAATGTTTCAGGGCACTGAGAACTGGGTATCATTGTTCATCATTGAGTTCACTCACTGAAGGAACTCACAAGAGAGTTAGGCATTTGATGGCAAATTGTGCAAGTGTGACACTTGTGGGTTTGATGTCATTCTGTAGCAACTTGAGATGATACCCTTGTTTATAGGAACCACACATTAAAGTACTCAAGAGCAGGCAGTGTGGGTATCAAATAGACAAGATGATCTCATAATGATGTTTCAGTTTTTCTTTTAAACTAAATGAACATGGGTAATGAATTAGCAAAATTAAAAACAAAAATGTCGTTTACACTATGATGAACTTTTGGGAAATTTACTACATTATGTTTAAAATCTCAGTATCTGAAACACACACAGCACATATGGAGGGGGGATGAGACAGACACACAGACACACAGAAAGAGAGAGAGAGACCTGACATTAACCTAGAAAATACTGAAAACAAAATCAATGTTTATCTTTGAGAGAAAGATACTAAGTAATGATTTTTTTAAGAAAATGAACATATTTTCTTGGCTTTTCAGCAAGACAAACTATAAAATATGAACATAAATTATTGGAGCTAGTAATTTAACTAGAATTTATATAGAGTAATACAGAGTAGACAGATTTAATTCTATGTACATTATCTCTTGTGTGACTTAGATTATCTGGATTATCATAATTTTATTTTGCTACTGTCTTTATATTCTGAAATGCATTTTCTAGCATTTATAATATATGTGTTTATCTGAGAAGGATTATGAAAGACCCATAACATTTGTTTCCTGACTTCTACACAAAGCCTCAGTATGATTAGAAGACTTTTCTTACTTGAATGAAATGGAGTTTGACTCCCAGACAGTGTGACTGAGTTCTGGCCTGTATGAAGTACTTTAGAACTCACTCATTCTTCCTC
The DNA here is from genome assembly GCA_036184795.1 of Tokudaia tokunoshimensis. Lineage (NCBI taxonomy): Eukaryota > Metazoa > Chordata > Mammalia > Rodentia > Muridae > Tokudaia > Tokudaia tokunoshimensis. Next base: position 119,579,216 of record BTHU01000003.1, on the reverse strand, counting down.
CATTATTTTGGGTTATATTTTCAAAACAGGTTTCCCAGTGTAAGCCACATGCTATTGTGTTTCTAGCGTTGTAAGACAACAAAAACGTGTTCCTCATTAAACCTTAATATGTTATTTTATTAGATCATGAAAGTGGAGCTCTATTAATTTGTATGAGGTTTAAGTACTTGATCAAGATACGTAATGATTAAAATATTTGTGTTGGACTACTATTTCATTGTTTGTTCCTAAATAACCTCTTGCCTATTTTCCATAGAAAAATGTTTTATTTTGCTGTCTTCCTTTATCTCTTTTGAGAAAGGATCTTCTATACCCCTGGCTGGTCTTGAATTCTCTTGCTTCTATGTCACTAGTGCTGGGATTGAAAACATGCATCCTTATGCTCATTTTTTTTTGCATGATGCTGGGGATAGAACCTAGGGTCAGTACATGCTAGGAAGATGCTCTACCAGCAGACCTACACCATGAGCCCAGCACTCTATGTCTTGAGATACAGTAACTGTTAACAGATCTATTCCTAATATACCAGTGTAAGTTCAGTCTCAAAGGTTGATCAGAAGTGGAACCATTAACAAAGGGAGAATAGTCCTCAAAACCACGACAACTACTATTTTAAATGACTAAAACAGAGAATGTTAAGCCCATCAACAAGAGTAGTCAAACTGTAAAACTCACAGAGAGAGAGAGAGAGAGAGAGAGAGAGAGAGAGAGAGAGAGAGAGAGAGAGAGAGAGAGAGAGAGAAGAGAGAAGAGAGACAGAGAGACAGAGAGACTGAGGGAGACAGAGAGAGAGCTCAACATGGGGTGTGAAGTTCAGAGGTGAACAACAGGGAAGGTCGCCAGGAACTACAGGCACTGGGGCAAGGCCCATATCCAGTGGAGTTCTCTCAGCAGGTATGTGGGTTCCTGCCAGTGAGCTGGTGAGTATAAATGAAGTCACTCATTCTGGGCCAAACTAGTGGAGCTGCTTCCTGCTCACAGAGCCCACAGCCCCCCATCTAAACAAAACCAGATTGAAGGACACATTGTCAGTCCTCATACTTGGCACCACTGGGTGTGTTTTGTTATATATTCATGGTAATATGAGCATATAACAGAGTCCTTCATTTGACTGTTCCAAAATGAAGATAAACATTATTTCCAATTTTATAGAGGTCTACCAATGATTAGTGACCATTTCTCCAAATCTGACACACCAAATAAAGCAATGAGAGCATATGGAGAGTCAGCTGACTCGCAATGCTCCTGTTACTCCAGCTACTTGCAGAGTCTACAAAGCCATTGTTATTGCTGTTACTATCATTACTATGGGCATCTTGGTATCTACACTTTCCCATTTCTATTTCAGGAGGAGCAAAGCTTTTCTTGGTTTTCTGTTCTCCCATGTTATCCTTTAACCCTTTGCATGCCAGTGAAAAAACAAAGTTTCCTCATCTAGAAATCACATAAGCTATCCCACACTACTTGCCCCATAAGAGCATTTCAACCACTTCACCTGAAAACTGGTTAAAAAAGAGAGAAAGAAAAATAACCAGAGATCACAAGTTAGAGCCAAGGCTCATAACAGAGTAAAAAGGACTTGAAGGGCAGAGGAGCAACACATGAGAAGTGGGACCCTCTGACACAGCACAGGAACTCAGGTTCTCAGTCCTGCAAGGACAGTCATCTGGAAAGCAAGAGAGAGAGAGGGAGAGAGAGAGACAGACAGACAGACAGACAGACAGACAAAAACAGTGAACGAACTGACATCAACAACTCAGTTCTGTAGAAAAGCATGAGTTAGTAGAACTGTGAAGCTCAGCAACATGGTTAGGTGCATACGTTTGAAATGAAGTTTATACACCAAAATTTTGAAGAAAAACCAATAGTAACATAGTTGATTCCATATAGGCCATGTAAGCACTTACACAGATATTTTTATTGACCACGGCCTGGGATAAGTTCAAATACCAAGAATGAAACACTGGGGCAGATTATGTATAATGAGAGAAATGGAACTTACTAAGAACCAGAGAGAAATGTTGGTCATTAGATTTAATGTACTGTAGCATATTCTTTCAAAGCCCCTGAAGGTGATAAAAATGGGCCCAGGATCTTTAGGCTTAGTTTTTACAGATATTGGGAAGAGAAGATATAAACCAAGGTCACCATGTAGAGTCTGCCTTCTCCCTTAGATTCTGCCTCTATTGATCCTCTAATAGTCCTTACAGTGCTCTGCACTATCAGATTTGTATTAGTCCCAGTAAGTGGATTTCTGGCCATAGACCTTAGTCTGTCCCTATACTTGAGGCAAAGTATTCAGGGGAATTAGCAGTTCATAAACATCTCTATGTTACATCCACATAACTGTCTTCATTGCTGTCTACAAAGTCAGGATCTCATTGTTTCATAGGCATTTCCTATTGTTTCCATACTATAAACTCTCTTGTAATAGAAACTTTGTTTCTAGAGAATTTGCCAACCATTAAAAAAAAATGTATGTATCTTAGGAGTCATCAGACCATTCAAAGCCATTTATCTTCTCTTTGGGCCTAAATGGAATTATATATAATCCACCACCAAAGATTTAGGTGTTGAGCATGCTTATAAGTCTTCTTCCATCTCTTTAACTTATTTCAATATATTCAAAATGATGCATGCAAAGGATGTTTAGGAATGTCTGGCTTGTTTTTTCTCTCTCCCATAAAATAGATACCTCTTGGTAATATCTCCTTTTGGCATGCATCACCCACTGAACAGAGTTGCAAAGAAAAATTTGCCTGGACTCCAGGAAGACCCTTCCCCAGGACTTCAAGCTTTCCTGTCTTGAGTGCACAGAATGGTGCTACTCAAGTTGTTGGCCTCCCAGTGCTCTACGCCTCAGCTTCTAGATTTCATTTTAAATCTTAAATTCACTGACAAGGAGAGTAGTCTAAGCAGATATCAAGAAAATAAGTTAGATGAATAAGAAAAATGATGTTTGAGGAATCTCAGTAGTGATGTTATATAGTATGTATGTGTGTGTGTGTGTGTGTGTGTGTGTGTGTTCTAGAGGGATGTATATTTATCTCAGGCTGCATAGAATCTATGAAAAATATTTGTCTTGCACAGGAGCCCATTATCCAGTATGGTGTCACATCATAGAGACAGTGAAATGAAGGTATCTGGCTACTGGAGGGAAATAACTTGCACCATGTTTTGATATGTATGAGCTCTGCCAAGCAGTATCCTTCCCAGGTGTGTGCAGGATAAACATGCATTTTAATGTAGTGTGGCAGAGAGGTGAAGCCCACGGTGATGAGGAGTCATACTGTGGTTTTTGTATTTGGACTGCTGAAGTTATGAACCTGCTACAAACCACTTACAGTGTGGTTCAGGGCACATGCCAGGGAACCCCTAGGAACTCCTAGGCTGTGGCTTCAGTCATAAAGACAGAGTGAGCCGGGAGCCAGGGAATAAATAAACAACGGAAAAGAACTATTTTCTTGGTATCCATGTTTGAGCAAAGAATCAGTGAGCTCCAGATGTAGTGGGAAAACCTGTCTAAAGAAATGAAGTAGTGGGTCATTGAGAGAGACACACATTATTCATAACTGACCTTAATATACAGGTGTAAAATGTGCATGTGCATGTGCACGCATCCAAACATGTACCCACACACACACACACACACACACACACACACACACACACACAGACACACACACAAGCACACAGTTACTGACTCTTTGAAGAAGTTGCTCAAAATTACACCTTAATGATTTAGCAAAACGGCTGCTGGTGTTTTGGAGGAGTTATCATGTGACACTGTTGATCCTGTTGATCTCAAGGATATGAGAAGTTTATGATCTGAAAGAGCTTGAGAAATAAATCTCTGAAAAATAATTATTTTCAAGCAGAGGCCTAGAAATTGCAGAAGAGCATGACGTCAAAGGTCAGGTTAGAATTCAAAAAGAAGATTCAGTGTCCAATTTCCTGTTGAATAAGTCTGTCATACTTGACTTTTTGTACCCTATTGTTTATTATAAATTTGTTTTTGCCCCTCTCCTTGAATCATGAAGCAAAGTTTTAAAACATGTAGCTCAGTTTGTCCTAACTCGCATGGTGAAAAGTGTTTGTCCACACAAGAAGGATGCTTTGTAAATCAGCAAGCCATTCATTTACAAAGGGTCATACTCCTCCACAAAGGGACTACTGTGTTCTGACATGTGGGTGGGTTTCTTCAAGCTACAGTTCATATAGTATGTTTCTAAGACCAAACAAGATGCATTAATATTTAAATATTAAAATGATTTAGGAGAGAAATGGAAGTTCACCTGGTTCTTCACAACTTTCCAATGCTGTGCTTGTCTTATTCTAAGTGCAATCTATCTCTTGACTCCAACAGCCGAAACCCATCCTAATAGCAGGAAACAGTATGGAGGTGGCACTTGAAGGAAAAGGAAGAACAACCCAGCAAAAGGGGACAGAATGCAAAATTCCCATGAATGGCAAGCATTCCAAGGAGATCAGCACCTAGTCTTCTGGGCATGCCTTCTGAATGAGATTTGTTGATTCTGAAGAGAACAACCATGAAGTTTTCCGTGTTGGGGATTGGTCCTAATACTATTTGTGTTATCTCTGCTCCTGAAATAACACAGGGACCTGCACATCTGCACTGAGGGTCCCTGCCCCCAGTTGGTTCTGATGGGGAAATGTGTGTGTGCGTGTGTGTGTGTGTGTGTGCATGTTGTGCATATGTGTGCATGTGTGTGTTTCCATCTGGGATCCTGAACAATGGGTCAGGTGGTGAGGAGCTTGAGTGTGTACCCTCTGGGAACATAGAACAGGCTTAACAATTTACTGCTTCATTCCCTGGGCATAGAACCCATTCTTTCCTCCAGTGGGATCTTCATGGAGAAGGTTTGGCACTGAAGAAAACTAATGCCCCTCAGAACTCACAGCATCCCACTCTTCTCTCCTATCTCAGGTAGCCCAGGTAGACTGAGTTGTGATGGATGATCACGATAAGGTCAAGAAATAATTCTGAAAACACACTAAGTTTTAAGTTTAATTGAATTTTTATTTATTTTACATCCTGACCAAAGTTTACCCTTCCTCTCTCCTCCCAGTCTCTTTTCACACATTTCCCTCCTCACATCCACTCTTCCTCAGTTTCTCTTCAGAAAAGAATATCAACCAGGTATTCCACAGCAAATTGTAGTAAGATTAGGCAACTCCTCTTCTGTTAAATCTAGACAAGGAAACCTAGTATGGGGTAACAGGACCCCAGTGGCAGGCAATCGAGTCAGAGACAGACCCTGCTCCCACTGTTAGGATTCCTACAAGAAGATCAAGCTACATAACTCTAATGTATGTGCAGAGGGTCTAGGTCAGTCCCAGACAGGCCTCCTCATTGGCAGTTCAGTCTTTGTGATCCCAATGGGCTCATGTTGGTTGATTTTGTGGGATTTGTTTTGGTGTCCTTGACACCTCTGGCTCCTACAATTTTTCCTTCTCCTCTTCAATGGGATTCCCCAAGTTCTGGTAATATTTGACTGTGGGGGTCTCAGCAACCATTTCCATCAGTTGCTGCATGAAGTCTCCCTGATCACTACTGGGCTACGTGGCAGTCTATGAGTATAACAGAATCTCTTTAGGAATCATTTCATTGATTTCTCACCCCATTCATGTTTGATTCTATTGTGGGTCTCTGGGCTATCCAGCATTTGACCTCAGGTCCTCTGGGCAGTGTCAGGGGTGGGCTCTAACTTATGGTATGGGTCTCAAGCTGGAACTGTCACTGGTTGTCCACTCTCATAATGTATGCCCCTCCTTTACCCTAGCATATCTTGTAAGAAAGATAAATTGTAAGTCAAAATTTTTGTGGATGCATTGATGTCCCAATCTCTCCACTAGAAGTCTTGCTTAGTTACAGGAGATGGTCAGTTCAGACTCAGTATCCTTCATTGTTAGAAGTCTTAGCTAGGGTCACTCCCATGGATTCCTGGGGTTTCTATTGCCCCCTAGATTTCTAGCCTGTTCTAGAGATGCCCCTTGATTCCAGTTGTCTCAGTACTCTCTACCTCCATACTTCCCGTATATTATCTATCTTATTCCCAGGCCCACCCCAGAACCAAAAAAGTAACTAGGAGGACTTAAGAGGAGTGGGAGCATGTGAATCTCATTGAGAAGGGAAAACAGAATAAACAACATGAGTGGTTTGGGAAAGAGAAGTAAGTACACTGATGCTTTAATTCCTAGGCTATAGTTGAAAATTACATCCTCTCACTATAACTCAGTTTCCTGAACTTGCGTAAGAAAATATAACCTTAATTTTGATATATCATAATTTGTGACAGGAAAATGAAGAAAGACATTCATTATCAGGTAGTATTTTCTTGCAGTCAACATGTTTGTGATAAGGTTAAATAATTTATCCCATGAACAGTCTGTTGAAGTTGTATTGCACATAGGTTGTGACTTCCTGAAATAACTAGTTATCTAAGTAACTGAATAGCTTTTGGTTCAGAAATATATAAGGGTGTTGTTTTGGTTTAGAGGTGGGAGGAAAATATGCGTGCTTTAAAGAAGCACCAATTGTATAAGGGAATGTCAAGTCATAGTAATGTATGTTAGAATTAAATACATCCTCCTCTGATGAGTTTATTCCAATCTGTGTTTCCCATTTTAGTAGAGAACAGACAGGCTACTTCTTTGCCTAAGAGACAGTATCTCAAATTCTAAAGTAAATAATTAAAATAATAAATCATTTGGATTCTTTTGAGGAAAAAACACAAGGGAGGGCTCTTCAGAGTAATGGTTTTCTTGCTTTAAGTGTTGGGCTTTTAGGGGATTTTTCAATTGAACAAGAAAGGAAACTTCTCAGGATGCTGAGCATAAAAGCTTAAAGTATCTCAGGAGCACAAAAGCCCAAGCCTGCTTCCAATCAAGCCATCAAGGAGGAGAAATAGCCCAGAGTGGAAACGGTTTTATGGCATATCTAGGAAAATGTTTCTCATGTCACAAAATAAGAGAGAACTGCACAAAAGCCTCTTAGGAGTCAGGGCTGGAGAGAAGCCTCAGTGACTAATGGCACTTACTTCTCTATTCTAGACCAGTGTTCAGTTGCCAATATTCACATAAAAAAAAAAAGTCAGTAACTCTATGCTCAAAAAGTAGTTCAAAAAGACCAGTAATTCTAGCTTCCAGCATTGGATATTCTCTCACTTCTGTAGACAACTACTCAAACATGAATACATACACACACACATAAATAAAACAAATCTTTTAAATAGTTTAAATACCTTAAGAGTTGATGACTCTATAGTGAGCCTAGAAAGAATGCATATACACCACAGAATGGGTGAAAAAGTATATCATGAGAGACAGAACCAAAGTAAGAAGAAATAATGTTTTAATTTAACCATACATACAGTTATGAAAGGATGATTGCGGAAGGGGAGTTTCAGGGTGACAAGATGATTGAGGGACCTTCAGTACTTGAAGATACTAAAGATATTCTTTGGTCAAGGGTAGCAGGCAATTCCAAAAGCTTGAATCAGTGACTAGAGGATGGAGAGTGAATCCTGGCTCACACCACACACACAAAACTCATAGAACGTAACATTGAACCTTTAGACTGGAAGGCCTCTGCTAGACAAGAGGTCTGCTGTGAATACCAGCCCAACTCCATGGCATCTCTGGAGAATTAAAGTTAAGAGTCTTAAATTAATCTGAGTAACATAAAAAACAAAACAAAAACAAACAAAAGAAAACAAAGTCTTTGAGTGCGAGATTGAAGTATTCTTTCAAGTTGCAGTAACAGAGGTTTTCACCATAACTGTACTTACAAAATGGAATCTCAGAAAAGAATCCCTGATTTCCATTTGACAAATAATTTTCACTTTTTCCAGTGAAACTCCTGCAATCACCACTACCTTATATAAATTCATTAGTTTGTGGCCATACATTTTATTGCTAGAATTAATGTCATGATTAGTTGACTTTAGCACAAAGGAATATTTTCCTTAACAGTGGAGATAAATATCTTCCTTTAACAAACCATATAAAATCTTCAACCCTTTCAAAAACAAATCAAAGCAAACAAAACAAAGACATTTTGGTACATTCCATGGTGATTTAAATATGCTTGGCCCCTGGGAAGCAGCAACATTACAAGGTGTAGCCTTAGGAGGAATGGCCTTGTTGGAGGAAGTGTGTCTTTATGTAGTCAGGCTTTGAGGCCTCCTAGGCTCAAGCTCTGCCCAGTGGTGACCCTCCTCCTGGCTGTACGCACAAGATATTTTCTTCCTGGCTGCCTTTAGATCAAGATGTAGAACTCTCAGCTTCTGCTCCAGCACCATGTCTGCTTTCACGGTGCCATGCTTCCTGCCATGATGAAAATGGACTGAACCTCTGAAACTGTAAGCCAGTACCAATGAAATGTTTGCCTTTATAAAAATTGTCTTGGTCATGATGTCTCTTCTCAGCAATGAAACACTAAGAGAGTTTCCATGATTTCCACATTAAACTTTAAGACATTTTAGGCTCAAGATTCCACAAATTCTCAAAATCTAAAAGTACTACTTTTGCAAAATAAATTCCTACCTAGAAGTTAGATGCAGAATTCTTTCCCTCCCTTCACAAACCCTTTTATGGTCTATCTTCTTTAGGGTTTCCATTGCTGTGAAGAGACACCATTTTCAAGGACACTCTCATAAAGAACAACATTTAATTGTGGCTGGCTTACTGTTTCAGAGGTTCAGATTAGGCTTACGGTTTCAGAGTTCATGATCTTCAAGATGGGAACATGACAGTGTCCAGACAGGCATGGCCCTGGGGAAACGGTGAGTTCTATTTCTTGCTCTGAAGGCTACTAGGAGAAGACTGGCATCCTCAGGCAGCTAGTAGAAAGCTTTCTCAAAGTCTACCCCCATGGTGACACACTTCCTTCAACAAGGTTATATCTACTCCAACAAGGCTATACCTCTTAATAGTGCAACTTCCTGGACCAAGCATATTGAAAATACCATAAGGCCCATAATCTGCAGTACACTAATGTTCTCTGCTATGTCCTTGACATAATGTTCTAAATTTCTCCTTACCCCTTTTCTTTTTTTAACTTTTATTTTTATTTTTTATATTTTTATTTACATTCAAAATCATTTCCCCTTTCCCCTTTCCTCCCTCCCCGAAAGTCCCATAAGCCCCCTTCCCTCCCTCTTTTTCCCATTCAACCACCTCTCGCTTCTCTGTCTCGGCATTCCCCTACATCCAGTCTTTCCAGGACAAGGGGTCTCTCCTTCCATCTTCGTGGAAATCTATTGATATGCGTATTGTGTCTAGGGTGTTCCGAGATTCTGGGTTAATATCCCCTTATCAGTGACTGCATACTATGTGTGTTCTTTTGTGATTGGGTTACCTCACTAAGGATGATATTTTCAAGTTCTGACCATTTGCCTAGGAATTTCGTGAATTCATTGTTTTTAATTGCAGAGCAGTATTCCATTGTGTAAATATACCACATCTTCTAAATCCATTCCTCCGTTGAGAGACATCTGGGTTCTTTCCAGCTTCTGGCTATTATAAATAAGGCTGCTATGAACATAGAGGAGCATGTGTCCTTATTGCATGCAGGTAAAGCCTCTGGGTATATACCCAGGAGTGGTATAGCCGGATCCTCCGGGAGTGTCATGCCCAGTTTTCTGAGGAACCGCCAGACTGCTTTCCAGAGTGGTTGTACCAGCTTGCAATTCCACCAGCAGTGGAGGAGTGTTCCTCTTTCTCCACATCCTTTTCAACAACAGCTGTCTCCCGTGTTTTTGATCTTAGCCATTCTGACTGGTGTGAGATGGAATCTCAGGGTTGTTTTGATTTGCATTTCCCTAATGACTAAGGATGATGAACATCTCTTTAGGTGCTTCTCAGCCATTAGATATTCTTCAGGTGAGAACTCTTTGTTTAGCTCTGTACCCCATTTTTTAATAGGGTTACTTGCCTCTCTGGAGTTTAACTTCTTGAGTTCTTTGTATATATTAGATATTAGCCCTCTGTTGGATGTAGGGTTGGTAAAGATCATTTCCCAGTTAGTTGGTTGCCACTTTGTCTTTTTGACAGTGTCTTTTGCCTTGCAAAAACTTTGTAATTTAATGAGGTCCCATTTGTCTATTCTTGACCTTAGAACATAAGCTATTGGAGTTCTATTCAGGAAATTCTCTCTTGTGCCCATATGTTCAAGGTTCTTCCCTAGTTTCCCTTCTATTAGTTTCAGTGTGTCTGATTTTATGTGTAGGTCCTTGATCCACTTGGAATTGAGCTTAGTGCAAGGAGATAAGAATGGTTCAATTTGCATTCTTCTGCATGTTGACCTCCAGTTGAGTCAGCACCATTTGTTGAAAAGGCTATCTTTTTTCCACTGGATGGTTTTAGCTCCTTTGTCAAAGATTAAGTGACCATAGGAGTGTGGATTCATTTCTGGGTCTTCAATTCTGTTCCATTGATCTACATGCCTGTCACTGTACCAATACCACGCAGTTTTTAACACTATTGCTCTGTAGTACAGCTTGAGATCTGGGATACTGATTCCCCCAGAGGCTCTTTTACTCTTGAGAATAGTTTTAGCTATCCTGGTTTTTCTGTTATTCCAGATGAATTTTTGAATTGCTCTTTCTAACTCTATGAAGAATTGAGTTGGGATTTTGATGGGGATTGCATTGAATCTGTATATTACTTTTGGTAAGATGGTCATTTTTACTATATTAATCCTGCCAATCCATGAGCATGGCAGATTTTTCCATCTTCTGAGGTCTTCTTCAATTTCTTTCTTCAGAGACTTGAAGTTCTTGTCATACAGATCTTTCACTTGTTTGGTTAGAGTCCCCTTTTCTAAGCTTCCTTTCTATACCCCAGCCCTGTTGGTCCTCAGAAACTCAGTCTCCTGTACTCACACCCCTTCACCACTCGCTATGTCCTATTTTACCTCCCCACATAGTCTGCCATTATTATTAGACCATAACTCTCTTTTCATGACCTAAGAACTGATTCCTGATTCTTCATTTCTGTAAGCAAAGGGGCTGACTTTGTCTTGGGCACTGTCTTAGTTAGGCCATTATTGCTGCGAAGAGATACCATGACCACAGCAACCCTTATAATATAGGGAAACATTGAATTGGGACTGGCTTAATTTTAGAGATTTAGTTCATTATTGTCAGGGCAGGAATCCTGGTGGTGTACAGACAGACATGTTGATGGAGAAGTAGCTGAGAGTTCTACATTTATCTGTAGTCAATGGAAGGAGACAATGTGTCACATTGGGATTATCTTGATCTCAGGCGAGTCCAGAGCCTACCCCCAACAATGCTAAACAAGGCCACACCTCCTAACAGTGCCACTCTCTATGAGCCAAGTATTCAAATGCATGCATCTATGGAGGGCATTCCTATTCAAACGACTAGACTACATTCCACTCCTTGGGTCCCATAGCCTTGTAGCCATAACATAATCCAGTAATGCACTCAGTCCAACTTCAAAGGTCCTTATTATCTATCCCAGTTTCAACAATTTTCAAAAGTCCAAAGTTCAAAGTCTCTTCTGAGATTTAAATAATCTCTTAAGTTTAATCTTCTATAAAATAAAAGTCAAAAACATATCATATACTTTCAATATATAATGGCACATGGTATATATTACTGCTTCAAACTGTAGGGAAGGAAGCATAGTGAGGAAATACTGGACCAAAGCAGGACCAAAACCCAGTGGGACAAACTCCAAACTCTGAAACTCCATGTCTGATGCTAAAATGCTCTTCAGCTCTCCAGCTTCTTTCAGCTTTGTTGACTGCAATATACTTCTTTCTCTTGAGCAGGTTCTACTCCCTGTTAGCATCTTTCCTCAACAGGTGTCTCACATTTTCGGCATTTCTCAGTTCTTTGAGTTTCTAAGACAATCCAGATTTCACCTTCACAGCTTCACACAATAGCCTCTCTGGGCCTCCATGTAGGGACACCCTTGCCATACACCTGGCCTCAGTAACTTTCCTTAGTTATGAAGGGAGATTCCATAAATCTTTCTTCTATCCTTTATTCTAAAGCCAGAACTGCATGGCCAAAGTTGCCAAGTTCTGCTGCTTTCTGGGACTGGAACATGGCCCCTTATTTCAATCACATCTTCACTAACTGCCTGTTTGTAATAGTTTCCTTCACTACCTAAGCTTGGCTATTCTGGAACTTTCTATATTAGGCTGGACCTGAACTCTAAGATTTGCAGGCCTGTCTCCTGAGTGATAGGATTAAAGGCAGGTACCACCACACCTGGACCTAAGATATTCTTTCATTTCTTTTAGCAATATGGAAGCATGTCTGTGTGAGGTCATCACCTGAGGTCACCACTCCCTTTATTTTATTTCTTAATCTCTTTATCTCTCCCATCATGGGCTTTAGTACCATTCCACTTTTTTGAATTGCCTCTTTTCTCCTCAATCTGTACCTTTTGTATTTTTCCTTGCTTAGCTTGCTCCTTTTCATCAAAAGGCCTTTCCTAAGAGTGAACAGTGGTAACCACACAATAGAGTCTATACTAGGCTGCTTTGAGATTTCCTTTGTTCCTGCAATTAATCTAAATCCCTTCACATTAGCCTCAAACAGACTCTTCAAGCAAAGGCCAAAAGCAGACATATTCTTCACCAAAATGTTACAAGAACAATTTCTAGGCAACATACTAAAATTCTTTGCCTCTGAAACCTCTGCGCCAGACTGTCACAGTTCAAATCACCCTCAGTACCACCATCTTCCACAGGCACTCTGCACAGAGGGTGGTGGTCTCTGTGCCTGTCCCCCTTAACCAGCCACATACCTCTTGGGAGAGGAGCAGAGTTGACTTTTTGACTCCCTGAAGCCTGTGCAAATCCTGACACCAGGTGGGAGGCGTATTGAAAAGTGAGTGGCAGATGGTGACTTCTATAACACACCTTGCCTAGTCACAATCCTGCAGTGATAGTGCTCCAAGGCATTGTATATTTTAAACCAAGGGAGAGATTTCAGTGACTTAGTCATCACCATGCAAGACCAAAAGGGTCTACATTTTTTTACAGTTCAGTAAAACCCTTCTATCTTTAAAAATACTAAGTATTTTATCTCACAGATGCTTCTAAGAAATGTGCTGCCTGACCAAACGGGGAACTAATTGTCCATATAGATTATTAGAAAGCAGGGCAGCCTCAAGTGTTATTAATACTGTGGGTGTTCTCTTAGGTAACCTGATATTTTCAATATGGGCAAAAAGGCTCTAGGGGAGGACTGCCAACTCCTGGCACTGCCTGAAAGACTAGCTTCATGGGTGTTATTGAAACGTGCCAGTTCTGGGCAGAGAATTGCATTTAAGCATTTTTTCTCTCTAAACATTTACCAAAGACAGAACATAAAAATGTTCTCTGCTTCCTGAAAGATGTATGTTATAGTAATAAAAAATGAAATGGGAAGAGGATATTTTACACTTATTTCTTTAGGTTGACAATATGGAATGCTTAGGGTAGGACATATAATTTTCAATTATATTTTAGTTGTCAACTTTAATGGTCTAGACAAAAGTATATATGTAACTGGGGAAAAAAGAGAATGAGTTATAATTTTAATTCCCTAGGACAAATACATCTAAAGCCAAAATGAGCATCATGACTTAGGATTACGGAAAAGTAACAGGAATATTCCTCACATAATGCAGTGGACAGATTTTTTTTTTCCTCTGGATGTTAAGACAAAGTTTAATAGAGTGTGGACTTCCTAGCTGTAATGAGGGATGACTTAGGAGGTGAAGCCAACCATGGCATCTCCTGACTTCACACTCCAAAGGCTGCCAATGCCTGCGGTTAATGAGGCTGGTTGGAGCTATGCCCTTTATTAGCTTGGCCCTGGGAAACCATGTTCCTCTAATGCTCTAGAGGCATGGCCTGCTAGAACCCTTAGCCTGGGTGTTAACGCCAGCCAAGAAGATCTCTGTCTCTTTTCTTTCCGTGTCATAGACACTTTCCCCACTCATTTGGCTCTACTGGTGAGGTTGGCATGCATTGTTGGTGTACAAGTGACACTTATGATGTCCCACTCAATGAAAAAAGGAGGAGATAACAATGGCAATGCTTGCATACTCCTACAAGGTGCTTTTCTCATTGCTGCTGTGTGTCCTGCCCTTCATGACCAGTGAATCTGGTCATGAAGCTAGGCGGAGGTTAACTTTATCTGACTTTATCTGACTTTGTACTGAATTTTGAGTGCCAGTTATATATTTGCTGTATCTATTTTTCAATAATTCACAGAAATGAGATAGATAAGATGTGTTCATTATAAGAAGAAATTCTTCTGTGGGACCCAATCTTAATCTTCTTTCTGTAGCTCAGTAGGTTTGAACAAATTCTTCAAGTTGTGTTATTATCAAAAGGAGGTTCAGTTGTATTGCAAATGAATAATTTTGTTGTTACTAGAAGAGTATAAAATCTTTAAGACGAGAGAATGCAATTGTCATACGTGAGAAGTATAGAGACACCCCCCTCCACCCCATACTTTAAGGAATGGCTTCAATTCCTTCAGTTTTGCCATACTGTAGATAACCCTCACAGAACAGAATAATGAATCTAAATAAGACATGGTCCTGCAGTCTAGGATCTGGTTACAGAATTTGAAATTGAATTAGATTTGGTGAATATCTGTGAACTTTCTGAACTGGAGTGGTCCAGTCCTGAGGACATCTATGTTGATGGCTTACTTGGGTGGAAACCACATTAACTTCACTGCTACAAATGGATTTTGTGGAAAAGAGACACAGGTCAGCAACTGAGGGTAGATGACATAATGTGAGATAATTCTTATGTAAATCAGACAAAGAAGGAGAGGGGCAGAAAGAGAGGAAAATATATTAAAATTATGGTCTTATTTCTATATCTGGGAAGCTAAATGATAGATAACTAGGTTTCAAATATTGCCATGTTGTCATTAAAGAAAAAGATACTATTTAATGTTGTAGCTATTTGCTGACACATATATCTTCAATATTATGGATGGTAGATTCAAGCAATTCATAGGCATAAAACTATTTGGATAACACACTCACTTGTCATACCACTCTACATTGCGTTGGGCACCTAGAACACATGGGAACCATGTGACCATTTGCAAGACAATATGTCAAATGCATATGATTTGTCTGTAAAAGCAACTAGCATGAAGATTGTTTCTTACATTCTCAAAGGTTCAGACTCAATTTCTGGGGCTGAATATTGAAATCTGCAATATTAGTTATAAACCCAAGAAACTGGTGTAGGCCATCTCAATGTACCTTAAAGGTTAAATCTTATGGTGAATTTATTCGATGGTAGGGGTGCAAAAATCACATATGGTATAGAATGCTAAGGTCCTGTGCGCTGCAGAGAGAGAAGGAGAGAGAGAGAGAGAGAGAGAGAGAGAGAGAGAGAGAGAGAGAGAGAGAGAGAGAGAGAGAGGATGAGCACTGCATATAGCATCTTCAGAAGGGTTTGACAACGTTTTGTGCTCAATCCCTTCCTCAAAGTGGAATAAAAAGGTGTTTGTACACAGGAGTCTCTCGTGGCAAGGGGAAGATAAAAATTAAAGAAATAAAAAACCACAAACAAACAAAATACAAAAATAAAATCACACACCCGTTTCCACAATCAGGAGTAATAGTGCTTGGTGTCTGTGTCTTTTACAAATTTCATTTCCAATTTGATCTGGACAGAAGTTCTGAAATCCTGAGGTTCACATTCCATTAGTCAGTTTAATGTTATGTTGTCTACACAGAATTAGCTTTTGAGTTTCACTATATACTCACATAAGGAAAAATTAAAATTCTCCTTTCTTTCTCCCCATGAATGAACACATTATGACAATCGTTTTCTGGATGTTTCCTAGAATTACTGTGCTACTGATGTAAAGCACAGTTCTGACCACAAAGGGAGTCAAAGATCTTTGTCCAGGAAGAGATATTCAGGTTGTTTTAAGTGACGGGTTGCACAGGAGTATCAGTGATGTGATCTTTATTGACAGAGATCAAAATAAAGTGATAGATTAAGTCCTTTACCAAATTCATTGGTGCAGGCATCAAGTAGGAAGGTAGTAATAAAATAGGAAATTCTTAGCTATTGATTTTAGAGATTATCTGATAATATTCTTAGCTTCTAGGCCAGCATAAATGAATGAATACTGAGTATTATGTGACTCTTTCTGGGGATATGTGAGCAAACATACTCTCCATATGATAGAGCACAGATGAAAAACCAAAGAAACTCAGTCACTTTCTGAACCAGGGAGTTTATTTGGATTCATTACAGGAGTACAGTTAGGAGCTACTCACAGCAGACTGGGTGACTCAGGGGAAATTGCACCAGAAAAAATTTCACCCAAACATGGGTCCTAAGACATGAAAACTGCATCTCCAGTTTCCTTTACCCATTGCAGATCTCTTGTCTCAACAGCAAGTGCTACTGCTTTTATATGCTTTGGGGGAGGACTTGTGAGGTTCCAGAACTTCCCTAAGACTTGTGACTTGTTTTCTTTCTGACTTGCATTTTTATTTTACTTCCTAAGTCTTTAAGAGCATCCATTGAGAAAGGAATGGTTCAATCATGAGGAACTAGCGGTACAGCAACCAAACGAATGCTCAATTACAGAGCCAAGGAGGGTAAATAGCCACCAAGAAGGCCACAGTTAGTCCAACATCATTTTGTATCTTGATCTACTTCTAACTGCATTCTAACTGTGCAAACGTGGTGTTGGTGGCAGCCTACCAACCTGCTCAATCTTTATCAAAGGCATGGCTGTAGAAGAATTTTAATCCAGCAGCAATGCTGTTCTGGCAAAGGATTACATCTAGGTTTGGGTGATCTGGTTGGAATGACACACCTTTAATCCCTCTGGATGAATATAGACACACCCTTAGTATACACCTTTAATCACAAACAATGAAGGTAAAGTTAGTTTGTGGAAAGACGCAGCCATGTTTGAAAGTGATATCTAATTGAGGGGGAGACAAAATGATGAATCAGAGGAAGATTTGATGAGTCAGAGGATACACCCAACTCTTTTGACAACAGACTGAAAGAAAAGGAAAGAGAGGCTGCTTAAGAGCAGAGCAGAGTGAATCAGGGTGTAGGGTATTTCAGTTAGTGCAGTTCAGTTGAGTTCAGGCTAGGCAGTTCAGTTCATGGAATACAAATGCAGTTTTTCCAAGTAGAGTAATTTAGTGAGAAGTCTAGAAAAGCCAGTTTGAATCAGCCATCATGGAGTAAAGTTTTGAGCCAAAAGAACTG
Organism: Tokudaia tokunoshimensis; assembly: GCA_036184795.1. Lineage (NCBI taxonomy): Eukaryota > Metazoa > Chordata > Mammalia > Rodentia > Muridae > Tokudaia > Tokudaia tokunoshimensis. The sequence goes on along the minus strand of BTHU01000003.1, from coordinate 119,561,947 downwards.
AGATGAATCAGCCAGCCATAGTTCAGAAAGAATTATAAAGGGTGAGTTTATTCAGCAGTAAACCTCTGAGACAATTACAACTGGCGAATACATGTTAATTTTACACAAAGCTATTTTAGAGACCTTCAGCTCCCAGTGACCAAGCAAGTATGCACCAGTCTCAGTCATTGAAGTAGTTCTGCCAAGTGTTAATATCTCTATCTAATAGATGAAGCAAATGAACTCTTGAGCAAACTGCAGAACTGTTGATTAGTTCAAGAGATTTGAACGAAGCACCTGCTAAGTTCATGTTCTTAATACTCCTGTCAAACATCTCCAAGACAAATATATAAAGGTATGTCAGAGAAAAACAGTGGTAGAATAATATGGAGACAACTGAGATAAAAGGGCGCTGAAATACATTTTAAACATCACTTTAAGAGTCCAAATTATAGTAGGCTGGAAAACAAAAGGAAAGCTGTAAAAGTCAGGAATGAAGGTTTAAATTTACATACGGAACCAAACTAGAAATAGACATCAAGGAAGAAAAACTGAAATATGTTAATCTTTCAGTACAGAACACAGGGATATGGCAACTTCAGCTTTGTATGGGAGCAGACAAAAGACAATGTCTTTAATATGAACACATCTGTGCCCTGCATAGATATATCAAGGTACTTGAAGAATAGAAGTCTTCAGACCCTGGGCCACACAAGACACAGAAAGAATGAGAATTTATGGCTGACTTCATGTTCCTTTTAGCATGAAGCAGTCTAGAAGTTCTTAATCTTTCTGTTTGTCTGTCTCTATATGCATCTCCATCCATCATCCATTCATCCATCTGTCTATCTATCTGTCTGTCTGTCTGTCTGTCTATCTATCATCTATTTATGTATCTATGTATGTATCTATGTATCTATGTGTCTGTCTGTCTGTCTATCTGTCTATCTATCTATTATCTATCATCTATCTAACATCATCATCTATCTCTCTGCCTCTCTGTCTGTCTCTGTCTGTCTCTTTCTCTTTCCTATTTCTCTGTCTCTTTTCTCTGTGCTCCTCCTCCATCTCTCTTTTTCCTTTTCCTGTGCTTTTAGAGCTGTTGAAACCTGAAGCTCCATTGGCTTTCCACCTACACCTTGGTGATTCTACAGGGAATCATGGGTATGGTCATTGGGAGCCAATTCATTCTTTCTTGCTCTTTTATGTGGAGAAATTGTGTTTGTAATATTGTGTTTGTATGTGGAGAAAGAGAAATGGAGACTTCAGGGCCAAAGGCAATAACATTGGCCTAAATGTAAGGAACATTTAAGCTCTCAACAGTATTTTCCATGTGTGTTTGTACCTGAGATGTTGGGTGATAAACTTGGCTAGTAGAACTACCATTTTTAACCAAAGTTCTGGGGTCCAACCTCTCAGAACATACTGGCAAGTTTTGGTCTTTATATAAACACTTATGGCAGTGTTTCTTGCCATGGCTTTTCAACACACTCTTAGGTGGCTATAAAAACATTATAAGGGAAATGCACTTTGCTCCAGGAGCCAAACTGGAAAAGCATTGCTCACGAACTTCATTAATTTAGTGCTACCAGGCTCCTAACCTTTGGATAGATTGACTTTCAATGTTCTCTGTATAAACCATAAGGGTCTAAAGCAAGATAATTTTAAGGTTCCTCTTACTGTGCTTATTAACTGAGACTGCCTAGTTTAATAGTGAGGTAGGTGGCACTAAGTATATTTTAATAACTATAATCCCAAAAGTGTTGATTCACTTCTGCTACATAATAAATAAGTTTATCTCAGCCATGTTAATCAGTGACCACGCTAAACTCTTAGTTCACAACCTGTTCATAAATTATTTGTTTTTCTGTAGCTGAACAATCCAGGATGTCCCAAAGGCTGCTTTCATGATGTGGTGAAACTCCTGGGTACCCAGATGTCCCTCTTTCTTTTTCCTTCCTTCTCACACTTACTGCTGCCTCCCAGGACACAGGGGCATGATGCTCACCACGTTCAAATGTTTAATTGTTCTCTGGAGTTTCTCTGCAATTTACACCTTACAAAAATGCAGCACACTCATAAATCTTAGCATTTAAGAGTGTCCCTTTCCCCACAGGAGCCACTAACCTCACAGGAAGGGACAGGGGTACAATCCTACACAGTTTGGGGATTTACAAGTCTGTGGTGAAGGTAGAGGTGTGAATTATTGAGAAACCCAAGAGCGTATTAAACTGTTTCAAGGTAAGGCACACCGAGATGTTTCTTTGGTTTGAAATCTAATTAAGCAGAATGGGAAAGGGAGCAAGAATATGCCGACATTGAACTAAAGTATCAAGCCCTGTTCCTGAAAGGAGACACTTGATGGGCCTCTCCAAGTCTCATTTTCCTATGACTGACTTGATGTGAGGAGCCGGAATATTTTCGAAGCAGGTAAAATGTCTAAGTATAAGTATATAGATGACCCATAACTACCAGTGCTGTGCTTCTAAAATTAAAATAAAATTTAATATTTAGGTGATGATTCTCCTATAAATTGTTTCAGACAGTATACTTTATCATCCATATTGGGACATTATTCAGAATACATGGGAATATCATTAGTAACTGTGTAGAGTCACCAAAATTTACACCCTTAATAATTTGGACACTGAAGAGCTATAAATAAACTCCTGAATGAAACTTGGCCACAGTAAGTTCACTGTATTAGGTTACACCTTATACTATCCAGAATAAATATTTATTAATTATGTTTCTTTTTTCTTGGGCAATGAGGATTTATCAAACACCTTGTAGTCTCCTGTTCAATGTGTAAGCTATATGTGTGTTTTAAAACATAGCCACTCAGAGCTCAAATGCCTTTCCTCTCGCTTGCTGTTCCTGGGGCATATCCCTCTGTTCCTGGGGCATATCCCTCTGAGCCAGAGGTGCTCTCAGTTTCTGCCTTTGAGACAATGAGAATCAGCCACCATTAGAGAGTGAGGTCCCTGTGAAGTTCACTCAGAACTGTAATGTACAAAAGGGGAGGGAAAAACACCCCAAGGAAGCAATTTCCCTTGAACTCTCAGGCTGGAAATGGCAAGGCTTTAGCCCAGGTGGGGCCTCCATATCAAGAGACAAGTTGGATTCTGGCAATTTATCTTATAGCCAAACCCAGTATTTCCTAGATTTTTGCCTCAGACTTCTGCCTCCTCATGTCTATGAATTGTAATACCGATAAATGAAAGGCTGAGGAAAAACTAAGAATTTTTCTTCCCCCAGTTTTGGCCAGACTACAGCAAACCAGTTTCCCTGACAAGTTCTTGGATTTTTATGTTTCCTTTGTATGACAGCAGAGTGTGAACTGAAACCTGTCTTTGCATTCAGTGACTTTTAGTGAGGTTTTGTCTCCCTGAGACTCACCACTGAAGAGCCACTGGGATGGAAAGCCATGACTTTGCACCTCACCTTTAGCATGTCAGGTCAGAGCTGGGTGGTATTTGACTTCTTTTAAACCTCTTGGCTTCATTAATGAAAAGGAGGTATTAGCAGTTTCACTCTCTGAAGCCAAACAAGCCTTGGGCTGAGCCTTAACCCCAAGTGACCAGTGACTCCATTTAAAAACCTCTTTTTTTTTATTCACTTTTTTTTATTTTCTATATCTTTTTTTTTATTTACATTCCGAATGATTTCCCCTTTCCCGTTTCCTCCCTCCCCAAAAGTTCCATAAGCCCCCTTCCCTCCCCCTGTTCCCAATTCAAACCCCTCTCGCTTCTCTGTCTCGGCATTCCCCTACATCCAGTCTTTCCAGGACCAGGGGTCTCTCCTTCCATCTTCTTGGAAATCTATTATATTTGAATTGTGTCTTGGGTATTCCGAGATTCTGGGTTAATATCCCCTTATCAGTGACTGCATACCATGTGTGTTCTACCTCTATTGAAAGTGTAGACTCTGAGGGAGGAGGATTGTCTTTGTCAGTGTTCTATTGCTGTTAAGAGACATGACCACAGTAACTCTTATAAAAGAAAGCCTTTAACTGGGCCAGGCTTACATTCAGAGGTTTAGTCCATTATCATCATGGTGTGAAGCATGGCAGCATGCATGCAGACATGGGACTGGAGATGGTTTACAGCTCAGTGGGCAGCAGTAATACAGCATAAATCACCGGACTGGGGTTGAGCTTCTGAAACCTCAAATCCATGCCCAGTGTCACACTTCCTCCAACAAGGCTGCATGTTCTAATCCTTTCAAATAGTGACACTCCCTGGGAGTCTATGGGGACTGAACATGCCAAACACATCATACTAAAAGAAAGGATCTACTCCCTCACCCAGACTCCATAAAGAAGATACTTAACACCAGAATGGTGACAACCTTACCGACCTATGTTCTAGACACCTGGTATGTGCATCAAGGGACTGACAGGACAGGGCTCTGCATATGAACTCTGCCTCTGTGTCCAGCAAAACTTCTTTGAGCTTATTCATTTCTCCTGCTGCCTCTTTCATGCCGTTGCAGCCACCCTGTTAAAAAACAATGAATGTCTACATTGATATAGAAGTTGCCTCACTGTGTGAAGTGCATAGGGGTAATTAATATTGTAATAAAGAACCTGTGTTTGTCAAGGGAAATAATGAGTACTCAGCAAATAGCATCCTATAATATCCACATAGCTTGTAAATATATTGTCATTTAGTGAAGTCTGACATTATGGAGAGACATAAACTTGCCCATCTGAGTCTCTGCGGTAGAACAATCATGATGCCTGGTCTCACCTCCTTACCTCTTGAGTTCCTCTTCCTTACACATTTGTGTTTTATTCTGGTGTAAACATTGTAAATACTGTGTTAGTGATGTTGTTTCATGGTCCATCCTCTTTAGAAGTTCCTCATGGCCTGGCTCCTTTCATTCCTGTGCTCATTAGTTGTTGTATCTTCCACTGTCACCTTCTGTTATGGACTATATTGTCAGTGTTCACCTATATGCATCAGATACATGTCATTTTTATTACAACTGCCTTTTCAAGTTAGTTAAAATATTTGTATTAGTGTCCTGCTATATTCTTTGCTCTTTTGTAAAATTCACATCAATTCACATCAGCTTTTATTAATACTTTTTCATTTTCACAGATAGTTGACAGCAAGTTTCCAGGACCTCATAAAGTGTGACATTCTGTACTTTGATGTTACTGAGATTTGTATTTATGGTCATTCTAAGTCTTATACTTTTTGTCATCTTTACATAAGTATATTTTTAAAAATTATCTATAGTACATTGAATAGTATCTAACTTCAGTTCCAGATCATAATCATTACAAACTTCAGACCTGACTTTACTTGGAACAGAATCTTTGCAGGACTGAGATGAAATTGTATTGGTTTTATTTGAGTCATAAATTCAAAGAGGTTGCCCTCAGGAGAAACTGCAAATGGCACAGGGAAGACGCCATGAGGAGATGGATCAGAGACTACTTGTGTAGGCTAAGCAGTTACTTAGCCTGCTCAGGCCCTGGATTCAATCCCCAACACTGAGTAGATGGAGGTAGAAATGATCCTTTTGAGGCTACAGACTTTAGAATCTCCAACAGAGCCACCAAAAACTGAAAAGACAAGAGAAGGTAATTCCAAGGGCTTTCAGAGAAGTGTATCCTGGCCTGCATTCTGATATCAGCGTCTGCAGTCCAGAAGTTTGGGTTATTATATTCAGTCTGAAAATAACCATTTAGGATAATCTTTTCAAGGGTCACAAGGAATCAGCCTTAAATAACAGCTTAACAAAAGGAGGATGCCTTTCTTATTGGGACACCTTCAACTTCTCTATGCTAAACAGTTCTATCCAGGAAACTCTCGGTGCTATTCCAAAGCCATTAGTGTTCTTTGGCCATCCACATTTTCTCTCTTTAATGCTGATCAGACCTCACTTCAGTTAGCACAGCCTCACTGTGAGTCACAACCTAAAATGGCCCTGCCTAAATTGTCTTTCCTTGAGTGACCTGTGTTCTTTTTTTTCTGAATTCAACATTCTTTGAATTTCCTTAATGAGACAAGAAGCTGAAACAAATTACAGGACAGGCAATGTTGTCTGTCCTGTCAAAACAAAAAATTGCTGATGTTTTAATCAGTTTCACATGATTTTCATACATAAAATGAAAAGGTGTGTCTTTTTCCATTATGGCGCTTATGACTTTATATTAAATTATCAAAGTTAGACTATCCATATTGCTAATCTCTATACATTAGTATTAAGTCTATGATTAAAATTATTCCAATACTATAAAAATCTTCTGTGTTTTGTTGTCCAGACAAGAAAAACAAAACAAAACAAAACAAAAAAACCAACCAAACAAACAAACCAACAAACAAAACGGTGAAGTAGCTGCAAATTTTCAGACGTATCTTGGCTTTCTTTTTTTCTGCCTGGGGCTCCAGGGTCCAAAGCTAATAACAAGGGGAGATTGCAGTCAGCAGTTATAAATCTCTTTGACAACAAAAGTACCATACAAAGGTTCAGAAATTACATTTCTCTCCAGACAAAAAGGAATCTTGCCTACTTCATACTACTCTAATGAGGCAAAACATATTTAACATTACTAATTACATCTATAGTAGATTAATTGTGTAGGGACAATGAGAGGAAGGGAAAATCACATGGCATTATTTCTTACTTCACTCATTGGAAAGGAAAGAGTCTCAAATGCTTTGATGATTTTAACAGTAACTAGAGTGAACATTAATATAAGTGGACTTTATGGAGCTAAACTCATTATTTTTAAAACTCATTATCTTTGTTTTTGAAATAAATTTCACAATTACTTGTTAGAATAATTTTTTTACCCTCCAATAGGTAAAAAACAAACAAACACAAACAAAAATAAAACATAAAAGTCAATACAAATTAGACATGTTATATGTCAAATCATGTTTACTGCTCAATAAATTCAAATTCTATTAGAGAAGATTAGCTTTATGTCACTGAAAAACTGAGAATTTTGCGAATAAGTAAAAAAGTAAATGGCAAATTCTGACTGAGATGGAGATTTAAAACATGTGATTTTTGCTTGTTTGTTTGTTTTAAGGTTTAACACATGTATTAACATCTTTTCAGAGTAAGGTTAACAGGAATAAACAATCCCCTCACTATATCACAGGGCTGTTTTCATAAGACTTGAAAGCACTTCATAGCTATGGAACACTGACCGGCTCCCCGTGTTTTTGTTTTATCTGAACTCATTGGTGTAACCATTTCCTTCCACTCTGCACATTTTGTTTCATGCTAATCTATAAACTACTCTTCAGTGCGCCTTTTGAAACTTTTTGTTTAACTTTCTGTTGATTCTTTGTGAGTTTCACATTATGTACCCCAATCCACCAAAATAAAAAAAAAAGCAAATATCAACAACAAAACAAAGGATAGAAAACATCTCATCGTGGAAGCCGTAGTGTGTCACAGCATTCCCAACAGTATATCCCTCTGTCCACACATCTTCATTTGTAAATGTTCACGGCAATGAACCATTGGTTGGTTCAAGGTGCCCTGGATCTGGCCCTTGGTTACTAACAGAGCTGGTCCTCTCACACGCTCTCCCTTATCCACAGCTGCGGGATGAGCTCTCCCAGCACTGTTCTGGCTAGGCCACACAATGCCACCATCACTAGTAAGCAGGATCTATTCTCTTACTCTCATGCAATTGGGGTGGGGTCACCCACATCCATGCCCCCAGAGACAGCTCCACAGTGCTGTCCAGGGCCCACTCTCAAATACTGAAGTCTGTGAGGGGCTACGTCAGCTCCCCTGCTCACACATCATCAGGGCTTCCCTTCCTGTGCCTTCACCATCAGGGCCAGTTCCACTCTATTGCCCAGAGGAGGTGCAGAGCCTGCTCTCCCTTGAGTGCTGTAATGAGGGGGCATGGCTACTTTTCCTATTTTCATGGCCTCACCCTCGAGGTCAGGTTTCCCAACGACCACAGTTGTGAGGGAGGATGGGAGGGAGGTTGGAATGGAGAGAAAAAGGAAAAGGGGAAAAGGGGAGGAGGAAGGGAGGGGAAGATATAACGCCCATAACCATGCCACCTCATGGCAGACAAGTGACCGGGACAGCTATCCCTCACTCTCACCCTTGGTGCCAGCTCACCCAAGCCCCCTCCACCAGGGCCAGTTCTACTGTGCTGCCCAGGCTTTACATGGGTTGCCATTGTCTTGAGTGCTGTAGCTACCAGCTCTCAGAGTCAGCTCACTAGCTCTCATGACCCCAGGACCAGTTCTCCTGTCTGTTGAAGATGGTGATGGGCAGGGGGATTACTTTGTAGTAGATGAGTGGTAGGGTCAGCTCTCCTGCACATTTGTCCTTAGGACTGGCACACCCATGCCCCTCGATAGAACAATCCCTACTCTGTTGGCCAGGTGAGGTGCAGGATCTGTTCTTCTGAGTCCTGCAGCTGGTAAAGAGGAGGGATAGCTCTCCTGAGCTCATGATCCTGTGGGCAGATTTGCCATCTTCTGGAAGGGGGAGGGAGGGGGGAGTGAATCATCTTTTCAACTGTGCCACCCCAAAGTAGATAAGTGGCAGGGTCAGCTCTTCCACACACACATGTCCTCAGCTCAGGCTCACCCACACCCACACCCCTACCATCAGGGCCAGCTCCACTGCAGTGTGCAGGGCCCTCTCTGACAACTGTGAGATGGGGCCAGCTCTCAGGAACACCACCTACATCCAGTGAGGGGCAGGGCCAGGTTTTCACAGCACCTTGACATCCAGGTGGTCCCAGGCGGCTTCCTGAACAGGGACAAACCCATGTTCTCTCATGGTAATATGACCCACAGACATCAACACTGACCCCTGCCACTGTGGAGCCATAGACTCAAACATGGCCTTTAGTAGCAACACAGACTGGGGGTCTCACTACCAGGGCAGGGCTGGCCACTCACAACAGGCTACTCCTCTCCAACCTTAAGTCTCCAGCTCCATCTTTCTTCGTACAGTTCCAGCTGCTACATTTCTCTTCTCTCCCATCTACCTACCACAGACCTGCACATTATGGTGGCTCCCGCTGCAGGCTGTCTATGTGGCTACACCAGAAGGCCGGCCCGTGCGTGGCATGGCAGTCCACAGGTCTCTTTCTTTCTTCCTCCTTCTGCACTGTGCTGCCTGGATTTGATTTGATTTGGGTTGGTTTGGTTTTTATGAGTCCAAAGCATAAAAGAGCTTTGGCCATCAAGCCAGGCATCAAGCTAAGACAAACAAAGGACTGCCATCTGCTCTGGCATAAGAACACCGCCACCAGGAAGGTGTCTCTTTGCTCATTTACCTTTTGCATTTTAAGTGTGATATTCAAGAAAAGGGCACAGAAATGGATGTCAATAGTACAAATGCCTACACATAGAATCAGTAATACTCATACTTTCTCTGAGATTTCAGTTATAGTATACATTTGCATGAACGAATTTTAGAGCTTTTGACTTCTTTTCTTTTCTTTTCTTTTCTTTTCTTTTCTTTTCTTTTATTTCATTTCTGTCCTTTCCTTTCCTTTCCTTTCCTTTTTCTTTTTCTATTTCAGTTATTAATTTTTTGGAGCGTACTCGGCTACAGTACACAAGTGACTGGAGAGGTTCACACACACAGGAGTCGGTTCTCTTTCTCTACTCTGTGGGACCTTTGGCTCCAACTCTGGTAGTCATGCTCTGTGGCAAGTGCCCTTGCCCTCTGAGCAATTTCACCAGCCCATCTTGGCTCTCTATTCTCTGTTAGATATGTAGTACATTGACTTGAACCTCAACAAATAACATAATAGGTAGTAGTCCTCACTGCTTTTGAATTAGTCTAAAGTGCATCCCTGGGACAAAAGAGGGTTCCATCCAGTATTGCTCCCCAGCATCTTCCTAGGACAAGTACAGAAGTAGGAGGCTTTGCAATCTTTCACATGACTTTATTAATAGTAAGCTGGAGAAATCAGTGTAATTGCCCCTCAATTACACTGGCAGACTTGCAAATAGTGAAATGTCACTCAAACCTCTCTTCTTAAGCACCCCCCCAGGCACTTGGCTTTCTCTTGTATCATGCTGAGTCCTGGCCCTTCATCACCAATTTAATGTAGATGCCAGCTCCTGAACTGTATGCTCCTGGTGTCCCTTTCCATTTTTGACATTTCCTTATCACCCTCTGCTCACTAGAGAGTAAGTGTTGTGGTCCCTACCTGTGTTTAAGAGTAAGTGAGACATCCTAGACACAGCACTTTAAGTCAAGAGAATTCCCAGTGTTTTAATTTGTCAGTAAAGGACATGCTGGTCTATTTGATAACCTATGTTATGAAATGAGGCAAATGCTTATTTCAACCTTGTGCCTATCTCCATAAACTTTGATAGTTTCAAATTTAATATCTGTATGATGTCTCTTATGCAAATGACCCTTGACCTTCCTAATGCCAGGAGCAAGGTTAGCACATCTTAAGGTGTAGGTGACTAGAGAATATCTTTCACTACTCTGTCCACAGAGGGATCAGAACTATGAAAATAAACAGAATACAAAGTCAAACAGAAGCTGGAATCGTGTATGTAGGAAGAAAAGATGTTGCTGAGTAGAAAACTGACAAGTCTAAATCCACAAGCCCTGTCCCCTTTTATTTCTTTCTCTTTAATTGTGACACTTGCTGAAGTTCTTGGTATTCTACCCTTTAGACATTGGAGACAGCACGGTGTTCTTTGAAGAATGTAAGCAGCTTTAAGTGGGGAAAGTGCTGGTGATGCTCATGTGACATTAACATGAAGCCAGCATAGGCATTCACTGGGTGCACGCTGAGCAGTCTCCTGGTTGGCTTCTATCATCTGGCCAGAGTTCTCTCCTTCAGAGCTCATGATGAGTGGGAACTGGCAGAGGCCCCAGCCCCTGCAGCTTGATTTTTGCACACTGCAATTTTTTTTTCTCTGCTGGAATTCTGTGTTTACAAACTGTATTCTTGGCCACATAGTTATTGAAGTATATTGTCCAAACAGTATTTTTATTTAATATCTTTTTAATTAAAATATAACTATATTACATTCCCTTCTCTTTCTTATCTCCGGTTACTCCCATGTAGCCTCCTCAAACTATTAACTGCTTTTCTTTGATTATTTTGCATACATATATGCACAGATATAGAAAAAGAATGAAATAAGTACATTTTTGTTTATATATATATATATATATATATATATATATATATATATATATATATATGGTTACAGGATAAATATACACAGTATATGCACTTTGTATTAGATAACCTTTTATGAAGCTCATCATGCTTTACAGATGGAAAGTCTGAGGCTCAGGGAGACCACATACCTGAATAAATATGGTTTTTTTGCATCAGTTACTTTACTTTTCTGAGTTATGTCCTCAGGTTCTAAAACTAGATCTATTCCAAAAATGCTAAAACTAGACCTAAATTCTTGGTACTGGGATACTCTTCAAAGCAGCTTTTCAATAATGCTATTGAGTTCATTTTGCAGATCATATGGATAAAATTTCACATTTTCTAAACCAAAATTGCAATTTTGTAGATTTATTGATTCTAAAACTTCGTAACTAATCAACGATTATTTCCAGAGATATTTATTGTAAATGTGATCCAAATAATGTTACATGAATAATGTGAATGCAGAGGAAGCCAATGCCTTGGAAATTTGATAAGAATGATCTCATGTGAATAAGGACAGTGAATAGAAGTTGGTATTGGGGCTGAGGAAAAACCTCCAACTTGCCACATCAAGGAAATGAAACTATTTAGGTTGAACAATCTGGACCCAACAGGATAGAAATGCATATATATACACATTTATACACATGTGTGTATATACATATATACATATACATGTGTGAATGTATTGCATTTTTAAATGTTTGTTATAGCATATTTATTCATTTTTTATTTAAAAACCTGCATTATTCATTCTAATTGCTGAGAATCTAGAACTTCATTTGATGCCCAAGTTAACAGTAGAAGCAGGTTATGTAAGTTCTAAACTAGTAAAAATTTAAGATGCCCATGTTTACATTTAAAATGTATTTTACTTTTTTGAGATTATAATTATATCCTCTTCCCTTTATATTTGCTTCTTCTCAAACCTCCCATGCACCCCTCCTTACTCTTTTTCCAAATTCATGACCTTTTCCTCACTTCTTGTTTTCATTGTGTGCATATATGCATATGTATTTTTAAATATAACCTGCTCAGTCTGCATGATGTTACTTGTATGTATGTTTTTAGGGCTGACCACTTATCATTGGATAACCAGTTGATGAGCTCTTCCCTGGGCAAGACTATTTCTTTCGCTCTCAGCAGTCCTTGTGGCCTGCAGTTCTTTGTGTAGGACTGAAGCCTCGTGTGCTCTCCTCAGAACATGTTGCCATGTCTACTGGAGTTGTGCTTGGTCAGCTCATATTTCCTCAACTCTGAAGATAAGAATATATGGGTGTGTCTTCTGACATTCCTAGCAGGCACAGCCTCACAACAAACTCCCTCATCTTCATCCTCTTACAACTTTCCTCCTCCTCTTTTGCAATTTACTTGAGCCTTAGCTGTGGGAGTGATCTGTAGATGTATTCATTGAGACAGGGCTCTACAAGTCCACATTGTGTTTGGTTGTGGTTTTCTGAAATGGTTTCTATTTGTTGCAAAAAGAGAGTAAGGATTCCACTATCTGTAGGTATAAGGACAAATATTTAGACTGTACTTAGGGAATTATGATCATCTAGTGAAGTGGGGTTGTGGGGTCTTCTCCAAGATCCATGATTTTACTAGCCCTGGGTAATAATGCAGTTTTTAAACTAATAAAGAACAATTACATCACTTGCAAGAAAATGGAGATAACTAGAGAATCTTACGTTAGACAAATTCAGTCCAATCAAGCCAGCCACATGCTTTGAGTCACATGTACTTCTGAGATTTTCTACTGATCTGTGAGATCTTGTATGTGTATCCGAGATGAAAGTCAGGTGGGAGAATGAAGAGAGCTAAGCAACTAGTGGGAGGTCATGGGTCAGGGGCAAAGGAGGAGGGAGGATACTTAGAACATGTGCCAAGGTGAAAGGATCCTCATGCAACCCAACCCAACACCTCATAAGGTGAATGCACACAATGGTGATCCTTTTTTAAAATTATTTTTAATTGGATATTTTATTTATTTATATTTCAAATATTATCCCCTTTCCCGGTTGATCCTAAAAGTGCAGAATTTAGAAGACAGTTCTAAAAGGGACCACATCAGACATCAAAGTAGAAACTTTTACAAGTCATAAATTTGATGCTTGGTTAAGGAACTGGCAATGAGGAAACATCTGTTGGAAAAAAGTAAAGTTCAAAAGCCAAATGACTGAATTTTAAAGGGCTTGAAATCAGCCATCCTTACATGGGCTCTGATGGTCACGGTCCTGAAAGTAACAAGTATAGAAAAGTTGCAAATACTTCCACCCAGGTCCCGGAGGCCAAGATTGATTCCAACTTAACTGTGGGCTTGTCATCTTCAGGTGACCTTCTCCTTCTCTATTTTTTTTTCTGAAATACTTTCGTGTACATCCTGCAATTTAAAAGTTTTGCTAGAGTTTACTTCACTCAGTCTTACAGTTTTATTACTCAGGTTTTCTGCTTCTCAATGAAATTTGTTACAACTTATATGTTCTAGAGAAAAATGGAGAATACATACATTTCTCTCTTTGTGGAGTTTTCTTGGATGAGCACTAAGAAATCACAGGAGAATATGAGGCAGGGGGTCCCCAGGGGCAGAGGACCATGCCAGAAGGCCATGAAAGGGGCTTTAAAATTCATTGACTGTGTCCTCACTGGTTAGCACAGCCACAACGGGTGTGCCTTGGAGATGCATGGCCCCCCAGCACCACGTGTCCTGAGGACTTCATGTTGTTATGGAGTTCTACTCTGCTTGTGGCCCTCACATCCCTCATAATCTAAGAACTGTATGAAAACTCTAAGGGGCTTCCAGTCCCTCATTGGGCAGTCTCGCAGGCACTTACAATAATAATACTTGATTGTTTTCAGACATTGCTGCTGGAGCCGATTAATGATTCAATCAGCACCCTAGAAAAAGAACTTACAAATGTCTATTGTCAGCAATGACCACTGCCCTTAGAAAGCATTTGGAAAAATAAAAGTGTTAGTGAACCTAGGTTAAGGCGCTTTTGCTACTGGCTCTGATGTAGGTGATCTTAGGAAACAATTTGAAGCTCAGAAAATCACCCTCTTAATAGTTAAGCTAAGGACTTTTCATGGTCAGGGAACAAGACAATGGCAGCACTGGCTGTCATGACTCTCATTGAGGCTGGATTGATGATGATTGATTTCTTATACCCATTTTTCTGTCAGCTTCCTGATATGATTTAATAAGAATTGCTGATGAGTAGATATGCATTCTAAGGATTTAAAATAGATATGGCTGAGTTTTATATAAAAACTTAGATTTGTGATTCTTCTAAGATTCTTATAAGATTACTTTTAGAGAGAAATGATAAAATAATTGATGCTTTCTTTGCAACTGCAAATTGCTGCCTGCCAGCAAGAGAAACTGACTGAGAAAACTACCTTGCTTGCTCTCACTTTGCTAATCTCTAACAAATTGCTAAATTACAAATGTACGTTGGTTCTTGGGAATAATTTGTTTTCTTTTCACGTACTATGTAATGTTATGTCTTGTAAAGGTGTTGAAGAATATACTATTTTTCCATAGTCATTCAATAGAAGAAAACTAGAATGTAATCATTGGGATATATAAGCTATGGGAGAAAAATTAAAGTTGTTGGAACTTTATTTCATCCATCAAATCTGTATATATGCATATGTGTAAAGCTTGTGTGAGTGTGTGTTGGAGCTTGTTCCAACCACCAGGTATATGTGTGTACATATGTATATGTGTGTGTGTGTGTGTGTGTGTGTGTGTATGTATGTCTATGTGTATGTATGTATGTATGTATGTGTGCATGTGAAATGCTTGGAGCCTCTTGCTGAAACTTTGTTCCATCCGCCTACCAGGTATGTGTGTATATGTGTATATTTGTACATGTGTACATGCATATATGTATATATGTGTATGTGAGTATTTATGTATGTATGTATGAAATGTTTGGAGCCTACTTGTTGGAATTTTGTTTCATTCAATGTGTGACTCTGTGTATGTATGTTTGTAGGTCTATATTCATGTATGCATATATGTATATATGTATGTATTTGTATATATGAAGTTATTGGGATATGTCTTTTACTTCATCCATAAGCACAGAAAACACATCTGAAACACATTATAAGTAAGTAGTTTTCTTTTCTCTTGTTTTTCTTTTCTTTTCTTTTCTTTCTTTTTTCTTTTGTTTGATATAACAATTCCTGTAGCCCAGGCTGACCTCCAACTCTTTGTGTAACCAAGAATGACCTTGAATTCCACCTTCTGAATGCTGGGGCTTTATAAAGCCTTGTGCTACCACACTATTGACAGAGTGCAGGGGAGGGAAAACAAAGTTCCCTGCATATAAGGCATTCACTCAGCCAACTTGATACCAATCCCCAGTCCATTACAAACAACTCTGTTTGGCATTAGTGAATCTGTAAACTTGCTTTGGGGATGCGGCTTTGTATATCAGCAAAGGTAATATCAGAATGATTTTCTCTATTCATAAAGTTCTAAGACGGCCCTGGGTGATGCGGATCTCCTCAGTGAGTGTCAGACTTTACATCCCATAGCAAAGCAAGAACCATCTCCTCCACTTCTATGATGCCGAGGTTTCTATCCATGTCTGTTCTTCAGAAGGAGCGTGTGCTTGTATACATTTTGACTTCATCTACACTTTTTCATTGCCCACATGATACATGCAGAGCGGTGAACGACTTCAATTTTTCGCTTGAGCACCATAAATGTGTTCAGCATTATGAATGCCTCAGGGGTGGTTCTGAAACCCTGAACACAAACAGCAATCAGCTAAATTCAGACATTTTTTTTTTCTGAAAGCTGAGAAACTCCCAGCAGCTAATAATTAGTGAAATTGTGCAACGGAGAAGGAAAAGCAGACCTGTCAGCACTGAGGAAAGCATTTTTTCACCTTGTAAAATTGCCAGGCGGCTCACTCCCACCCCGTTTGTAGCTGGTGCAGACAATAAGGGAGTCTGAGCAGGCACTGCATTCAAACTGTACCTGTTCACGAGCTGCTACATTTGTTGAATGAAAACCTAAATTTAGGCTAACATTGTGATTTGGGTATTGGGGTGTGTGTGTGTGTGTGTGTGTGTGTGTGTGTGTGTCTGCATGTGTGATTATAATTCTTTCCCATACTATCTGAAATACAAACATGCAAATTGATAGTAATTTACATGCCAGACAGTCCATGAGAGTGGCATGAACGTGTTCTTGTTGTGTGAGTTGGTATATTTTCAAAGTTATATCTACAAACTCTTTTACCACATTTTGAAAATGTACTGTATGTTGGGTAGAGCCATGTGCCACAGCGTGTCTGTGGAGGGCAGAGGACAACTTGCCAGCACGGGGTAGGGGTTAGGTTTTGGGGGGTTAAGGATAGATCTGCACTATCTGTTCTCTCCTTTCGCCATGTAGATCACAGGGTTGGAACGCAGGTCTTTGGATTTGGGGCAACAACTTCTACCTGACGAGCCATCTCCCTTACCCAGACCAGAGCTTTTGAATTTTGTATTCACCATGGACAGACCAACCCTTTCTTCAAGTGACATTCATAATTGATGTGTGCAGGTGAGTGCCTGTGTGTGTGTTTGTGTGTGTGTGTGTGTGTGTGTGTGTATGTGAGTGTGTGTGTGTATATGTGTGAATTTGAGTGTGTATATGTGTGTGTGTGTGTGTGTGTGTGTGTGTGTGTGTGTGTGTGTGTGTGTTTCTCACATTGATGCAAACCAGTCTGAAGTGTTTCAGGAATCCACAGTTATATGTGAGAGAACAAAGGGCTGTGTGTGCTCACAGGCTTTTGGCATCTTTCTTCTCCTTAAAGAGCAATCCTCCTAAAATGCCTTGAGATTACTGTACTTCACCACTACAAAGTCCTGTTGGCTTTGCACAAATAATTCCAGAGTTTTCCGGAAGTCAGAAGAGATAGCCTGTGACCTCTGTCTTCTGCTATCCATTTCATTTCCTTCCTGCCTTATCTTTGAGCACCACCACTGACTTCCAAGTAAACAGCTGCACATTGCTGACATAACTCATCCCTTTCATTCCACCTATGAACTCCACCACAGCATGGTGCACACAGCCTTATGAGGTTTCTAAATTTCTCCCCTTGTGATTTCCTATTTTCCAGATGTAATAATAAATGTTTGTTCTATGTCACAAGTGAATCCTTCAAGGTGATTTCTCTTCAGCCCTTTCTGACTTTACCCACTTTATGTATATGAGAATAAAGAATTACAATTGCTTCAGAATTTCTCATTTCAATTCAGTCTCTGATTAATCTGATAGATAAAAGTGGTAACTTTCAAATTTGAGGCAATTAAGATATTGAAAGACAGTAGCGGACTGTCAGTAGGAACCATTCTGGCAGGTGCACCTGGTCATTGGTCATTACCATGGTTATTTCTAGTTAATGAGTCTCTGGCATGAAAGGCTGGGGTCATGGTGTCATTGTGATTGTTAGAGTGTGATATCATCATTTCCCCTATGTATTCCTTACTTCAGAGGCAGAATTGAGGTAGTTCCAAAAGGCATGCAGGTTTTTGTGGGTTTTGACCAAGAAAAGGGTAGGTTTGAATGGAACACTTTCCCCCAAGAAACCCTCGCTCTGCAGTCCAGTGAGTGTCACTGAGTCCTGTTTAATCAAACAATAGTGTCAACCTCTTCTATAGACCCTCAGGGACAGCAAAATGGTGACACCAAAATGTACCTTTCCCACTTTTTTATTTTTAATATGAATGTATTACTTTGGGAAAAAATAATTTGAAGGAATTCCCTAACACCGCTGTAAAGGGAAAGAGAAGCAAAGTACAAAAGTTATAGCTTTTACCGAGTTCACCAGCATAGTGTGCCTTGATGGGAAATGGGGGGCTTTCCTGACATCCCACAAACATAAGCTCAGGCCCAGACTCCTACCTACTGTCTACTGCAAATGCCCTTTTTACCACCCCCGTAAACATAAGACTCTCTGTCCTTGGGGACCAGCTGGGTTGTAGCTGCTTCTCTGACAGCTGGGAGTAGAGGTGGCCTGTTCACTCTCAGCCATTTCAGTTTTATGTTTGGTTGGTTGGTTGGGCTTTGTTTGTTTGTTTGTTTGTTTCTTAGGAAGCTCTTTTCTAAAGAAATCTGGCTTTTGCTACAAGTTTGTATATGTGGAATTTGAACAAATCTTTTAAGATTGATCAATAGCATAGCTGAAGGAGTTTTTAAAGTTAATTATTTTCCAAAATACATTGGTATTCAACTTTTGAAAACAAACAGACAAACAAACAAACAAATAAATAAAACAGCCCAAGTCAATAGATAATAATGTTTCAGATCCAGTTTTCACTGATTTTAAGGTAGACATGAATGAACCAGGGGCAGTGTCAAGATTTCTGACTGGTTTTCCAGGCTAGGAAAGTTGCCCCTCCCTTCAGATAGCAGCTGCTGCCAACTGCTCTGTGATTCTAAGTGATTAGTAACAATAGCTGATCAAGTATGCTTTCATAACTGTGTTTCTTTAGAAAGATGTGCCATTCCTCTTCCAGTGTTCCATATCACCTCTCTGGATCAGAACACAGAAGCAACCACTGGAACATACTGCATGGATAAACAGTCACACATGTTCCTCTCATGTGTCATTATTAACTTTTGTTTTGTACCTGTTCTACTTAGTTATTACAGCATGGACTATAGAAATGCCATAAAACAAAAAAGACCTGCTGGAATACAGATAATGATGTCTCTTTAGGTCATTGTAGGATTTAGTTCTAGCAGTTGTGTATGCATACTTGTGTGTATGTACATGTGTGTCTATGGTTAATATTGATTGCTTAGTTATAAGCAAAATTAAGATTTCCTTAATCAACTACATATGAATGCTAAACCAAAACTTCTATGACAAAAATTTAGAAAATAGACAAGAAATGTTGCAGGAGTAGCAACTAATATTAGCATATTTTCCTGCTGCTATTTCAATAAGTCAGAGTACATAAACCTAAAATAAAAGAGTGAAAATTATTAGTTAGAAATGTAGTATATAGTTGTACAAAACACAGCTATATCATCAAAAGGGATAAGAGATAGCTCACTCTGATCCATATGTAAAGGATGGTGGCCCAGAGAGCTAGGGACTTCAAATCACATTTTTCAATTCAGAAGATGTCCTGTGAACTTTTCTTGTTCTATGACTATAGAACAAGAGAAAGTCATAGAGCAAGGTGTTTTCCAAATACCTCGGTAGAAACATCAGGTGTGTTGGTGACTGTAAGGCAGGATCCTCCTTGCTATAACCTCAAAAGTTCTCTGATGACATCATTAGCTTTCCAGTTGGTAGAAGTCAGTGTTCTGTTAAGTAACTAAATTCAGAATTTTACCTAATGATTGAAAAGATATTAGGTGAGACAGAGAAGTAATCATTGAACAGGTACTGGTGGGACATAAAAAGACAGATGTATGATATCTAGAAGGTTTTGGTAAGCTTTTCAATTCACCAGGGAAAATGGACTAAACATAAGATGTTCTCTTTATTCTAATGAGGGTACAAGAAGAGTGAATAGGGCAGAGCTGGAGTATGCTCATCTTTAGATTTCTATGTGCTGTGACTCACAGGGCTTGGGTCTGGAAATCCGATTGGGTTGGTGAGGGAATAAAGAATATATAGATATACAGATGCAAGATCAGAAAGGCAGGGGCCAGGGGAGGGTTTTACACTCTAATGGAGCCAGGTACAACAACCTGAAACCTCAGCGTGTTTATTCCACACAGCAGAGAGGGGCAGGGGCTGCCTAGTCTCCGTAGGGTACCTCTGTAGGTGAGTGGTCTCAGGCTGTTAGAATCCTCAGAGGATGAGGAAGCTGTTGTTGCTAGGTCTTGTACCCAGAGGTCACTCATCTACATTCAGAGTCCCAGGAAGTCTTTGGCATTCTGCTGAGACTCACCTGGACAAGATTTTGTCATTTGCTTGGGGCTTAGACTTTGGAGACCATGACATGGCTGTGCCCATATGAACAATACACACTCACTCAGGACTTAACTCACTCAAAGCTTCCTCCATTCCCCATACCCATGGGTGTGTAAGATAAGACAGGAAATAATGGGGATCTAGATTAATCTTTACCTATTTTTGTCATATATGGTGACATTACATGTATGTGTATATTGTTCTCAAACAATCTCTTGTATTACATATATTACGTTGTAATGGGCTAAATTTGTTAGTGGGATTTGGTGTTATTTCTAAGGCATCAGAATCATCAAGTTCTCAGGAGACAGGAAACAATTGGGAAATAAGCTAGGAAGAGCTAGAGTTGAAGATGCTCTATGAAGCTAATGCATGTTTTCATTTCATCTTTCTTCCCTTTCTTTTATTCTATATCTCCCAAAGAAATTATTCTTGCTCTCATACTTCTTGTAAATTCTCTTTGACCACACAACCAGGATTTACATTTGTGTGGCAAATTTTTGTATCTGGTTGAACATTGTGACAATCAAATGAATAAATATTCAAAACAGAGTTAGAGACTTGTTGGTTAATCTCCGAGTCTTGGAGAAAAGGAAGACACAATTTGGGAGAATCTGCCAGGATTTTTCTGTTGAGTAGATTATGAAGACTCTGACTCAGTAATAATGCAACCCATTGATACATAGGAGATTTGAATATTGCACTGGCTTTTTGTATATTTCTTTCTTCTCTTCCATAAAATTACAGCATAGCCACAGAAAAGGCACAGAGAAACCAGAAGATTTTCTTGTCTCAACTTTGTCAATCAGAAATATAATTAAAATTTCTACTTCCTTTTAGACTCCTAGCCTTTTAAAGCTCAGGGAGCTACAGGTTGAATAACTCATAAGTGCCTGTTAAAATTCTACTAATGGATCTAGATTAATCTTTCTGAGTTTGTTTATAAGGATGTTTTCAAAAGTAAATACCATGCAGTCCAACTGAGGTAGGAAGAACTCAGAATATAGGAGGCACATCCATTGTGCCTGGAGCTGATGGCAGAGAGGATAGGAAATGTGTAAGAGAGTGAAAAACAAGTTCTTCCTGAGCTGGTGTGGGCATCAAGGCTGCTAATTCTGGGTGTCATCCTGTTGCTTCATCCGTCTTCCATTATGGAGTCATGCCAGCAGCTTTCCAGCGAGATTTGGGGCCCACAGCTGCAGACTCAGGCTGCATCATGAATGACTTTTTTCCTGCTGTGTCCATCTTGTGGCAATGATCAGTGAACAGCTACTGATTTCTGTGTCTCTTAGTTCACAGACATGGTGGGAGTGCATGGCCTGTAGTTAGGTAAGGCAAGCTAGTAAGTCTTGACTGTAAAGTGTAAATCTATACCTATAATATATAATAGAAGATCTGTGTAGATTTACATGTAATTCACATATAGGCTGAAATATCATTACAGTATGTTGCGTTATATTATACTTCATATTATAGCATACTTATTACACTATGCATTATTTCCCTTTCTCCTGATGCCCCAGTGTAGAGGAATGTCAGGATGGAGAAGGTGGAGTGGGTGGGTGGAGGAGCATCATCATAGAAGCGTGAGGAGAAGGGATAGATATGGGGTTTGCAGAGGGGAAACCAAGAAAGGGGATAACATTGAAATGTAAATAAAGAAAATATCTAATTTTAAAAAAGAAAAAAATGACAATAAAAAAAAAGAAAACCTTAAACAATACAAATGGGGACTTTGGTGCTGTAAGTGGATGTAATCTTCCAGTTGTCAAGCTATGGCTTATGAACATGAGAAAAAAAAGCATATTTCTGATGGTCTTAGGAACACCTGACTATAAATTTATTTTCACTGTCACTTTGTAACTGTAATTTTGCTGCTGACAGTGTCTCCATTCCTAAGACCATCAGAAATACGTGTTTTCTGAAGATCGTGACCTACAGGTTGACTGCTGCACTAGAGAATAAGAATTTTAAGGATTGATTTCTTCCATTGGTTTTATGGTTTCTCCATGATCTTTCTGATCATAGAGAGAACCCTGGCAATTTTTGCCATGGTCTATCTAAAGGGATAAACCCAGTAAATGCACTTAACACTCCTAACTCACTCCTTGTGAGAGGTGAGGGACTTAGTAGCAATATATATGATCTTTCAAAGCATTTCTGGGAAACGAAGAGTATAATGATGTTGGCTGGTGGCTCCTGGCATCGAAGGACAAAGCAATAAATGAAAAGAATGAGCTCAGAGATTCAATTTCCCAGCTCCAGATGTGCACTAACAATCTACAGGCTTCTAAGTGTGCCCTGAAGGAGAATCTTCTGTCCTGAAAGCCATAGGATTAAAGTTGCCCACAACTAAAGCCAAGCCCTCATCATGTAACTGGCTGACTTACAAGAGGAGTTGAATTCACAGATTCCAAGAGTGTCTGAGTGTCTACACTTAAAGTGGAGATACTCGTTGGAAGAGTGAAATTATGTAAATTAGGATGGGGGGTCTGGGGCCACCCTTTTGAGACTGGGGAAATCGAACTCCTAAATTCTCCTCATTTAGTTTGATAGAGGAAGAGGTCTCAAGAACTTCAGGGACAGACAGGCCACCACTCTGCCCTTTATAGTACTGCCCTCTCTACCCCTGTCTGTGGGAACTAATTCTATATTGCATGTTTGAACAATTAAGACTAAGTTCAGTTACCAAGCAGATCATTGTTGATGGCCTTGTGGACACATCCACCCTCACCAACTTTCGTTTTGGCAAATAAGCCTAAATCCAGACTCAAATCTCCATTAAGGGCTATGGACACATCATACAGTGGGGTTATGTCATTCTCTATACCCCTAAAGGGTTTCTTTAGTTTTCTAATTCATATAGATATCTCAAAATCATTCATAGAGATGGATGATCAGCATGTGGAATAAGCATAAAAGACAGTACATAATAGGAACAGGAATGATTTGTTACTATATGCTCAAATGGTAGGGGTTGTAGATTTAGTATAGCAGTTTGCAGAGGTAATAAATATACAAATGGTTTATCTGGTAGTTAATTGAAGTCCTTCAAAACACAACCAGTTATTGCTGCGCAAATGTCTGCTATTCCTTAACTTATTTCAATGAAGAGTTGAAAGACTCAGAGGCATTGGAGTAGATTTACCACATACAACATCCACCTCCACTAGAAGATGGGCCTTTAGTACATTAAATAGTAGTTGTAGATTAAGCAACCAGTTCCTAAGGGGAAATCAGAATCCTTCAAGAGTTCAGCCATTGAAACTTTCTGCACCAGAAGCAATACTGTGGTTAAGCACAACAGTAGTTAGAACATCCTATATGGAATCACACACACACACACACACACACACACACACACACACACACACACTCTAAATCTTTAAACCAGGTCCTCGTCTCCTTCAGTCAGCTGATCATACAGCATAACCTATAAAGACACAGGTGCATATGGGAGATAAGGAAGCATTGCCGCAGAGGTAGACAGTATGTTATTTGGGTCACTTCAGGACTTGCTTGGTCTCTATCACTTATCACTTATTCATTTGATGACAGAGTGACACTGTGCTTGCCTACAGTGAGGGGTGTTGGAAATTGATGAACAATACATGTCATGTGGTAATTTGGTGGCCCATTAGCAATGCTCAGATTTCTCTTAAGCCTCTCTCTCATTGCTTTGTCATGTAACAACATGGGTCAACTTAGTATTGCTGATTAAGCATTATTCAGCTTACATTTGCTGTGCTTAATTTCTTGGATATCCTTGGAAGATTAGGTATCCCTGGGGAAAGACAGTGAATGTCTCACTCTGCACAGGATACTTGTGTTAGCAGAATTGTGACCTTGTCATTGATTTTATTGAGGGTTAAGTATGGTTTAAGGAGATTGGTTTAGGTGTCAAGACACTAAAGGGCTTGTAACAGTCTCACATGATTCGTAGCTTTGTTATGTTGAGAGGAAGCTAGGAAGGTCCTATGGGTCCATGTGTAGATATGTCTGTAAGGTCATATCGAGATACAGTTCCTATACTAGGACATCACCCAAGAGAGGGTGAAAAGAAGACCTGCCTTGATGAGATGGCATATATTATAGTCTGGACTTTATGTAACAAATGCACAAGGAAGAAGGCAGCTAGAGACCTGGAAACAGAAGCCGACCAGACCAGTATGCCTATCATAGCTGGTGCTGTCTGTGGACATGATTTGTTTCATCTGTCTTTCAGGGTGAGTCACATCAGTTACTAAAGGAGCTTCCAGCTTTAGCCTAGAGCCTGGTCATTGGTCAGAATTGTTCAAAGGTATCTAGCTTCTTGGGCTGAACAGCTAAGTGTTCTCTAACATTCTAGGGTGCAGATGCTCATTGTTGGACTAGTTAGCCTCCAACCAAAAGAACTGATCTTATAAATTCCCTTAATAATTATGTAATGATGTGTGTCTTACGAACTCCACCTATGTATTTGTTGAGTTCCTGCAAAGAGCTGTAAGTTAGGAAGCGTGTAAGATGCCTTCCTGACTAAGGGGGAAGCACCAAGCTGGTAGTGCTTTCTAAAAACTAATTGCCAGTAAAGAAAAACACAGTTGGCACAAAAAGCAAAGACACAACAAAGATGTTGTGCAACATACAAATGCTTGCTTGGACTTACTTGGCTTTCACAGTGGTGTACATGGAGATTCTCGTTCATGTTGGGTTCACACATTATGAATTTTTATTGTACAATACCTCTTGTACAATCTCATCATGGAAAACAAAATCAACCCTGTCAACAAGAAATTCACATGTATGTGCAGCACATAGAAGCTCTAGGTTTACTTTCAGAGGCACAACTCTGGGAGGGAGAGGTTCTTTCCCATGATGTGTTAAGAGAGCCCCGTGATTTTGTACTCATTAGCAAGTTCTGCCCATAATGAAAAACTTACAACTTCTTTACAGACGATTTTGTCATCTCAGACGCCCGCTCCCTTTCCTGTCTGGGCTGTTTTTTAGTTTTTGCTTTTATTTTTAATCCCTGTGAAATCTTAGGCAATCCTTGTGTCTTAAACATGATCTCTCTGTCTACATTTCTGTCCTTAACTTCATGGATCAAAAATAATGTGGAACTTAATTTTACTTGGAGATATCTTCACATTTTGATTTCTACTATCAACTATCTGTTTTAAAGAGGACCCTTCAATATCTTTCTCTTTCTCATGAAAAAAAAGGAAACTAGTAAATTGCAGAACTGAAAGTCTCTTTTAATACCAAATCCTATCTAGCAAAATCAGCATGTATTGTAGTATTGTAATTGATGTCCCGCTGATCTATATTGATCACTATTGTGGTTTAAATACACAAAGGTATTCCAGAGGTTCTTGTTTTGGGTGACTGTTCCCCAGATGATCACTGTGTTCTGTGGAATCCTAGGAGCCTCCAGGAGTGAGAATCAGCTCGGAGAAGTGGCTCACTAGGTGTGGACCTTTGCAGGTCATAGTCTAACCCCAGGTTTCCCCATGCTTCCTGTTTGCTCCATTGGTAAATTGGCAACATTTCCTTTCAACAGTGATTATTCCTATGATTTTCCAATTTTTTCCCCTGAGGATCTACTTCATGATGGCTAGCAAACTGACTACCCTAATCTCTTTTGTTGTTTGCCCATGTGACCAAGAACAAGATGGGTAAAATTCAGGATGATGGACCAAGTACACAGCATATTTTTCTTTCTTGTTGCTATAGGTTTCACACTGGTTTGTTGTGTTGTTGTTGCTGCTGCTGCTGTTTTTTTTTCTTATTCTAGTACAATGAATTTCATAATTATAACATCATTCATAAATTGTGACACATATACACATATACACATATACACATATACACACATACACACATACACACACACACACACACACACACACACACACATATATATATATATATATATCAAGTGGTATGGGATATGTGGTACATATGTAGCATATGAAGTATGCTACATATGGCATATGGCATAAATATTTTAAAACAACTGTTAGATATTTTTAGAAAACCTTACAAGAAAATGAAGACATCCATACTTAATATAACTTTTGATAATATACTGACAATTTTCTTTCATAAATTTGGTCAATGTTTAAGATATAAAATACATGTCAGTCCTAGAAGTGGATTAAATCAAAATGAGATGGAAATTTTCAATTCTAGTTTCAATGCAATTAATTTGAATAAAAACTGTAAGGCAGATATGATAAATCTTTTTGTAAAATGCTTCATATTATGTTTAATAGGTTTAGTAAAATGAGAACTAAGCCAGTTTGAATTAAAATGTAGCCCTGGACGCATTGTTTAGAAGAACTTTAAAGATAGTTTTCCAGTTAAATGAAGTTTGAAGGATGAACTACAAAATTCTTACTTGTACAATGGTAGACTGCATAACTCACCTGATCTGTATTTGCAACCCAGCCAAAAAAAGAAAAGAGAAAAGTAGAATTACTATATATACCTATAGCTTATCATAGGCTTATGCACTATCTAAAAGTATTGTATTTAAAACAGAAAAGTGACAATAATTACAGATTAACCATTTCAGAGTTTGGCTTGTGTGTGAGCAGGGATTGAAGGTTTTCCTTCCTATTTTCCATCTTTAATCTCAAAAAAAAAGCCAAACTTCTTTTTACTTTTTTAATTTATTTTTAACTAATTCTAAATTGGAGTCAAATTTATACTTTCCTGGCAGATTTCATTCTCAACTTGAATGAGGTGATTCTGTCCTGTTCATGATACTTGCTAAACAAAACAAACAAAGCTTTGATGCTTCTATCAGATGTGGGAAGAGAAGCAGAACATCCTCCCCCGTCCCTGTTAGTGCCAGGGTCCAGCTCCTCAAGGAAACCCAGACTGTGTGAGGGAAGGTGACAGATTCCATCTGAGGACAATGACTAGCTTGTGCACAAAGTTCCTTCTTCTCGTTGAAGACAGATTCCCAGGCAGAGCTGAAGGTCTAAGCAAAGCAACCCCCTCCTATCTTCAAGCTGTTCTGAGAGGGAAGAAAAATGACAGTAAATTCAGGTGTGGACATGGGAAAGGGGGGAATGTTGGAAGGAGTGTCTATGGGTACAGCTGCTTTGGATCTAAGTCTGGAGGTATCTCTAAAATCTAAATGTAGATATACTGCATGGCCCAGATATACCTGTTCTGAACATATGCTTGGAGGACTTTGACTCTCACTACTTGCACATCCACTCAGAGTTTCTAAGAAGTAGAAACCAAGTTTGATGTCCATTAACTGACTAATGGATAATGAAAACACAACACACATATATTATGAAATATTTCTTACCTGCAAAGTAAAATGCAGGTAAATGTATGGAACTGGGAATAAAAAACTGATTGAGCCCACCCTAACACCCAAAAGAAAACATCCAGCATTCTTAATCATATGTGGGGCCCAGTTCCAAATACTTTATTTTGTGTGTTTAACCTGCAATACTTGTGGGAGCCTGGAAACTAGAAATGGGCCACTGAGGAGGACGGATTTGGTAACGGAGATAGTAGAATATAGGTGAAATGAAGGGAGAGAGAGGAGACAGGGAGATAGAAGGAACAGGATGGCTCAGGCCTGTAGTGGAATGATGAGGTTGGGAAGGAGAACAGGAATAGGTTAAACAAAATAAAGAGCACACAGAGAAGCCATATGGGAGCCTACAATCCTGCACCCAAATGTAATGAGACAACAGAACACATGTGATAGGAAAGAACGAAGCTGAGAGGATGCTGAGAGCTAAAGGTATAAGTGATGGTGTGGACAAAGAGGGAAGGAGCGTGGGTTAAAGAAGAATGACAAAGCCTTAGGAAACCCCCACTGGTTTATGAGTTAAACATGTGATTTTCTTAAAGGAATTTGACAGAAATATTCTGCATTAGTAGGCAATGCTGATCCCAGAAGTGGGATATTAAATATATATATGTGTGTGTGTGTGTGTATGTGTATATATATATATATATATATATATATATATATATACATGATATATATATATATAGATATATATATATATCAGTGCTAACCATGTGTACCTCTCTACAACTTCTAGTAATGGAGGTTCCAGAGGCACCCAAAACAGAAAGAACAACTCAGGAGCAGCCTCTAAGGAATGTCTGGGAATCTCCAGGGGCAGCGCTATGTGAGCGCCTCATCTCGCAAGAGAGTGAAGAAGCTGATCTCCTGTATCATCTATAGTTTCTAACCCAGGGTTTGGGACAGGAACCCAGTAAATTCTCTAGAAAGGATGATACTTTCAAGGGAGAGCCTGAGAGACTCAATAAAATAAACACTTGACTTTAAACAAAGTGGTAGTTGGTTTGATTGTATTAATCAAATCAAATGTTTAATTTATTTTTCTTCAAGCCTCACTGTATGGAATGGGAGAAATAGAGGTCTCCTTAGAGACCTCATTTTAATTTGCATGTGCCCTAAGGATGAAATGTGTTCTGTATGTGCTTTGATGTTGCAGTTCTATTTGGTCTTACTAAATTCTTTATAAAGGCTATTCAGCGATAAGCCTTGGGAAATGGATATATAAAATCCATTTCCATTTTTATCCTATTACTGGATTCTTTTTCATTGAAAAATATCCCTAAGGTTGGTCTTATTCTGCATGCAGTTTGAAGACACAGATTAATGCCTCTAGAAGGGCACCTATTTATTTTAACTTTGATCATAGCTGAAAGCATAAAAGAATGTTTCTGGTATATTTTCTATTAGATTATAAAATATTTTATTTATACTGAAAAAAGTAATTTGGATGGCATATGTATATTTTTCCAATAAAGATAAGGTGAAATTTTTTTATCATCTCAAATATATAATATATATTAAATATACACATACATAACACATATTTTACTGCCTAGAAATGCAAATCTACAAAATGAAATCGGCATTTCCTCGAAACATGTTAGTTCTTTTTCTGTAGCTATTACGTCTTCTGTATTTTGATAAAAACCAAATTAAAATAATCTTTGAGTATTACAGTGGTATAGTCTAAATATAACTGAAGTTATAAAGTCAAGTTCACTGCCATGGTCTATGCAATATTAACCTCTTAAACTCTGACTCAGTCTCTATAGTGGAAGCCTAAGAGCTGGAAACAAGATCATTGGGCGGCGATCCATCTCTGCCTTTGTGAACAGATTTTTGTGTTAACAATTAATGGATTAGTGGGTCCCTCAAAAGTGATTCTGATTAAGAAAAACGTCACTCAAGCTCCAGGTCTGTAACCGCAGGATGCTCTGTGTTGCCTGGAGACTGCCAGCAGGAAGCCCATCTCCCAGAGAAGCCCCATGGACCTTGGACCAAACCCGTGAGCTAGAGAAACCTCAGTGCCTTAATGTTGGTGCTCTTGCTATTGTGCAGCTAGCCTCGGACAATGAACCAGCATTTCTCTCTCAAACTATTAAACATCACCAACCCCAATGGCTCTCTATGTTTTGGGAGAAATTAAAACATTTTTATTATTTTTATTGGATAAAACCTTTATTTCAAAAGCAGCATGAATATATTTGGAAGCATTTTATTTTAATTAATTAAAATAATTTTTTGGATTTGTTTTCTTATTCACTTTATTTGAAACAAACGTGAATTATTAGTCATCTAACCTTATAGAAACAATTGAGTCAACACAGGACAGAATATATTTTAAACTATTTGCCTGAGTTAGTGGCTGTACTTCAGATGATAAAACAGAATGATATTGTCCATATTTTGAGGCCAGCTTGGGTTACATTTGAGATGTGTCCCAAAAATCAAAATAACAGAAAGGAATTAGAGACAAGGATGCAAGCAGTGATAGGAAGTAGGGAATGATATGAAGAAATAGGTAAATAAGGCAGGTAGGCTGTCTTAGTTTGAGTTTTACGGCTGCGAAGAGACACCATGACCACAACAGCTATTATAAAGGAAATAACTGAGATTGGCTTACAGTTTCAGAGGTTCCATCATCCATTGTCATTGTGGTGGGAAGCATGGGTGGCAAGGAGGAAGACATGGTGCTGGAAGAGCTGAGCATTCTACATTTTGATCTGCAGATAGCACAGAGAGACTGTGTACCGTACTGGCTAAAGCTTGAGCATAGAACATGACTTCTTCATTAAGGCCACACCTATTCCAAAAAGGGCACACCTCTTAATAGTGCCACTCCTTGTGGGCCAAGCATTCAAACACACGAGTCTAAGGTGGCCATACCTATTCAAACCACTACACAGGTTGAGCATCATGATACAACAAAACTGACTGGTAAAGATGCCAAGGAAACAGGTACTCTGAGTCTCTTAATGGTGATGTCTTGAGCCTTGAGAAGGGAGATTAGGACACAGAATTAGTGAAGTACAATTAGTCAAGTACCCACTCTTGCTAGGGTTTCCATTGCTGTGAAGAGACACCATGATCACAGGAACTCTTATAAAGAAAATATTTAATTGGGCTGGCTTACAGTTCCAGAAGTTTAGTTCATTAACACTGTGCTGGGATGCATGACATCCATTAGGTTGACATGGTGCTGGAGGAGTCAAGAGTTCAACACCTTGATCTCAAAGTAGCCAAGATTCAATCTTCTGAAGTCATCTAAGAGGAGGGTCTCTCTCACACTAGGAAGACTTTGAGGATTGAACCTCAAAGATTTAAGATAAAATGAGAAGAGAAGCTTATTAAGGATGGTTCTAGAAAGAATAACTATATAAAAGTATGTGAAAACAGAACAATTTGGATATCCCAGAAGCATCTGCTCTTCAACAAAAGGAAATGAGAGAATATTAACATAGAGAGCTTGTGCAAATGTGTGACTAGATGCTTATACTAGCAACATGTCCTAAACTGGAAATAATCAGGATTCTAAGAATGATCATGCTATAGTATCCACCTAGTGATACTCAGTAAGAAAAACAATTAATAGGCTGGGGTTGTAGTTTAGTGGTACTCACCTAGCATGACTAACAGCCTGGCCTTACTCTGCCATTTTGAGTCCCACCCACTCAAAAGAATTAGTGTTAAATGCACCCAGATAAATGTCACTACTCTGCTTTAGGGAAGAACCATACAAAATGATTATCACATACTTTGCTTGGAAATCTGGACTCTACAAACTAAGCTGGAGTGCAGAGAGGTTGGAGGTTGTCTGTGATATTGGAGTTCCCTCATGTACTCACTATTTTTGTCTCAACGAACGCACACACACACACACACACACACACACACACACACACACGGAAATCCTGACCAACAGTGATGATGTCATAAGACAGTGGAACTAATGACCCTCAGCAGAACTGACATACTTCTATCTCCACTCTTCACAATGGTGAGAAGCAAGTCCTTCGGTGGCCCAACCTCCCAGTGGCAGGACCTATTTTGGAACAGCCTTTCATTCTGTGGCATTTTGTTACAGAAGCCACGACTGACAATGACCAGCTACAGAGGTTATTGGATAGTGGAGAACTCTAACTCTATGGAGACAGATGCAGTTGGAATATAGATGTTGCTAGGCTCAGAGATGGGACTACTTTTACCCAAACTGGTTACACTGCAAATGTAAAATGTCTTTCGTTGTACATTTTCCCTGATAATATTAGCTTTCAGAGTATAATAATTAAAGAAAATATAGAATAAAATAAAACATAGAAAAGACAAACTTACACATCTAACCAAGATATAAAAAGGCCCAGTGTGGTTTCCTGTCTAAAACAACTATTGAAATCCACAGCTAATGACTTTTGAAAACCCCCTCCACTAATGAGCATGAGCCAGCAAAAGTTAACGATAACTTAAAAATAAACAAGGTGTGAGAAAGTCTGAACCTCTGCGTGAAAAGGGAGCCAACAGGAGCTGCAAGGCTGAAAAGACCAAGGTGACAGCGTGTTTCACAGAGGTTACCAGAGAGGAGGTGACAGCAAAGGAAACTCCAAAGATGCCCCTAGACATCCCTTTCAGAGAGTCCAGAGATGAGTGTGAGAAAATACTACCGTGTGGCATGGTAGCCAGAAACAAGTGACGAATTCCGAAGCCACAGGGCATCGAGTTCTGAAAAGATTGATCTTCCATCAGCATTAGGAAAGAATGTGGACACTATTGGTCAGACATAGAACACAAAAGCATATAAAGGAAGACTCAAGGGATTACATTTTTTTACAAATTTCTAAAATTCATCAAAATATAATTTCTGATATTTACAGAAGTGTAACAACACACAGTATTTAGGCAAGTAAAATTCTCAACATCTGGCATCTAATCATAAAAAAAAATGATTATCAGAGAAGGAGCAAAGTGATGAGAGAGGATAAAAGCCAGCCCACACCTCTCCCTCCTGCCTCTCAGAGCATCTTAGACCAGGATTCAAATAGATCACCTGGGCTGGGTGTTTATTACAAATAGAAATGCACTGCTGCTCCACTAATGAGCAGGGAAGAGCTCCCTCGCAAACACGAAGCACACCATGAAAGGTTGGGAGGGCAGAATGTACACTCCTTTCACAATGTCATTGTTCACCTCTGAAAGTACCACTCTCCACAACGCTCTCACAAGACAATTACCTTCAACATGGGGATTGAAAGAGACATCACAGAAAAATACTGATGCTGAAATGACACGGCTGATAGAATCAGAAGAATAGCTTACTAAAATTATTATATTTAATTATTAATAGTCATAAATAATATAAATATTAAGCAGTTCACGCTTTCAGTAACACAGAGAAAAGCTTGGAAACATGAAGCAAAAAGACCTAGTAGAGAACTCTCCAGTGACAGATCAAAAGCTATCCCATAATGTTTCCCATCTGAAGTATCACATATATATAGTATACACATATTTATATACATATATATAATTTTTAAAAAATATTTAAAAACATATACATATATACCAAATACATACATATTTGAAGTATTTTACTTCAAAATAAGTAAGACCAAACTTCTAATGTCTGCTGCAGCCCCACCAAGTACTTTCATTACTCAGCTGAATAACTGATTCATTACTTTTGCTACTCAGGCATCACATTTTTGTCTTTGACTTCGTTTTCCTCATCACCCATGTCTAACCCAGGACACTGTTTGCCAACAGAAATTTCAAATGCCTCTGGAAACATGTTTCCTGATAATAACTCACAAGGAAATAGATGTTAAAACAATTCTTGGGCATACATAGGATTAATTGTACTATTTTAAAAGTCAAAGCAAATTCCCATGATAATGAAATTGGTGAACTTAACTGTTTTTACAGAAAGAATTAAATATCAGGGCTGTAGAGATGGCTTGGTGGTTAGGAGCACTTGTTCCTCTTGCTGAGGATCCGACTTCACTTCCCGCACCCAAGGGAAATGGCTGACAATTGGCTGC
This sequence comes from Tokudaia tokunoshimensis, assembly GCA_036184795.1. Taxonomy (NCBI): domain Eukaryota; kingdom Metazoa; phylum Chordata; class Mammalia; order Rodentia; family Muridae; genus Tokudaia; species Tokudaia tokunoshimensis. Next base: position 119,528,527 of record BTHU01000003.1, on the reverse strand, counting down.
AAGTCCAGCTCCAAGGGAAATGGCTGACAATTGGCTGCAAGTCCAGCTCCAAGGGATCCAAAGGCTCTCTCCTGACCTCTTCAGGTGCCTGTACACATGTGTGCATACATACACAGACACATACGTAAAAATTTGCATAAATCTTTTAAAACAATGGACATGAGTTTATAATTACATGGGCTATTGAGAACTGTGTTCTGAGCACAAACTAAATTTCACTGAATAGTTTTGTATGCAAATCAAGTCAATAACTCAAACAGCAGGTTTTTTTTTATTTTAAATCAAATATTCTAACTCAATTCGACTGAAAGATATATTAATTTGGTATTTACATGCTGAGGAATGATGGTAGGAAAACATTAAGTCTTTGTTTTTCATAACTAAGTCATTATGTTTCTACAGAGCATGAAAGTATGTGCCCAGCAAAGCCACTGTAGTGTGGCTCAGTATTTCAGGCTGTGTTTGTTGGCTCTGGGCATCCTAACAGCATGGATGCTGAAGCGTGCATGTGTGTGCAGAATCAAGGATGCTTGAAGATGAAAGCCAGGGCTGTTGGAAACTCCTTGATTCATTGCACATTTGATATTGGAGTAATTTGGGGTTTTTACATATTGAAAACTTTAATGTTGCTAGGTTTTGTGAGTCCCAACTTGAGTTTGTTACCTCCATATGAATTCACAGCCTGGTTTAAAAAGCTTTGAGATAACCAATCTGCTAACTATCTTCCCACTCCTCCTCTTTTTCTTTTATAAATGTTTGATACATAGCCTCACTCTGTAGTTCTACATGACCTCAACCTACCTGACTTTGTAGACCAATCTGGCTTCAAACTCACAATCCTCCTGTTTCAACCACTCAAATGCTGAGATTATGAACAGGCATGATGAACATCCACATCCCTTGTCAGTTTCTTGCCTAGAATTTAAGATCATGATCAGAACAACCACGTTTCACTGTTAACTGTTATCCTCTCTGGCATTTACCTTCCTTTCTTGTTACCATGGAGGTTGTATTTCCACACATTGTCTGTGACCCTGCACAGTTCACATGTTTCTGTATGCACATTCTGCTAAATATCTTCACGTGGTACCAAATTTATTGGCAACATCCTCATGCACCCTACATCTCTCTGTGATGGTGGAGCTGCTCTTCCATCTCTCAATATGGCTCTTAGCCTTATAACAAGACTTAATTGAACACATGTACCTGCTCTCCAGAGGTGCTGATCTGCCTGTCTCTGTAGGAATCTTCTCCCTCCTCCTATTTAAATGTCTATGTCTCTCTCTCTTTCTCCATTTCTGTCTTCTTTCATGTTTCAGATTATCAATAAGGCTTTCCCTTATTTAATTATTTATTTCCTTCCATCCTAGACTTGAATTTTCTTAAGGAACTACATTAGCCTACCTTGGTAGTTACTTCTCAGTTTTTACTAGCTCTCACTAGAATGTCAACGTGTGTATGTGTGAGGGTGGGTATGCGCACATAATGCAGGTAGGCTAGGACCTTATTGGGTCTATACAGTGATCTGAGCCCGTTTTTTATATCCCAGACTGAAATCCAAGCTCCGGTTTAGTGTGAGTCACTTCCTGGTTCATTCAGCTACTCAAGTAGGATTTTCAGGAAAAATCACTATAGTCTGAGATTCTTAAATTCCAATCCATATTTAAAAATATTTTTGTTTGTGATTACATATATATTTGTGTATGTATCTGTATGGGTAGGTGTACACAAATGTGAGTGTCCACAGATGCTAGAAAGAGGTGTTGGAGGTGATTATGAGTGCTACGAACCACACTGTGGTCCTCTGTCAGAGCAGCAAGGACTCTTAGCCTTTCATCCATTTCTCCAGCCCCTGATTTGTGCTTGAGGCTGCATCTGAGTCTCATGGATTTTATATAGTATTTAGATTCCCATATTTTGATGAGGAATAATGACATATATGACATATAAATAATAATGACATATAAATAATATGATTATATTATTTAACAGTACTTAAATAAATTAGGATGATTGAATTAATTTAATGTACATTTCTGTCACTTAAGGTTTTACATTTATTCCTTGTGATAGCTCTGGTGTTTCATTCTGTGTGTCCCTTTCCACACAGCTCAGTTAATTTAGCAGGCTATCCAAGGTGAATACCACATTTCCGGTTTGTTGCTTCAAGTTGAGTTCAGTTTGGAGGAGGGGTCAGTACATGGTATATTTAGTGGACCAGAGTTGCCTACCCAACCATCGCCCACAATGCAACATTTACTTTCCTCTTTAGAGTTCTTAGATTCCATGATTGCTGTAGGAGATTGTGCCTGTCAAACACAGTATGACTTCATAAAGCACCATAGAAGATACTGATATTTGGAAGACTCACCCCTAGGCCTCCTGTCATGTTGCTTATTGCTATACACAGAATATAGACATAAAATACCCACATTTCAACATTTATTTCAGCTGCAACTGTCCAGTGGCCCATGGCACAGTTATTGATAACTAGAGGCAAATGAAGGCCTGTTGATAAGCACATTTTTTTTATGCAACAGAGGGTAGCATGGATAGACTAGTAGCAGTCCATAGCATTATTCCAAAAACACAGACTAACACAAAAATGAAGCCTCAGTGGATAACAGAACATTCACAGCTACACCGTCTGTACATTGTTCAATGATGGATTAATCAACTGAACTGAAGGAAGCTGATTGATTTTATTGATTTAATGTTCAAATGAAATTAATTTATATATATTCAGAACACGGAAAATCTATTCCTTTCACAAATCTAAGTCCTTAAAATTGAAAGATTGCAATGTTTTCTTTAGCATTTCCTAGTTCTCTCTCTCTCTCTCTCTCTCTCTCTCTCTCTCTCTCTCACACACACACACACACACACACACACACATATACACACATGTATCCCCCCATATACACTTGTACATATCCTCCTGGATCTTGCCTGTGTACCTTGCATACTTTACTTTTCTTTACATTTTTCTATACCATAAGTTTAATTAAGATGTGTTTCTCTATCCTACTTTGCAACACACTATAAAAATGCCATTTGCACATTACCTCACTGATTGCCTGAACAATTTCCATGTCACAGTTTTCATATTGTCACTGCAGGGAACATTGAGCCTTCTTTGGGTAGTGTAATACCTAGTGTGTTGAGTAAGCAGTGCTGGCTGGTTGGATTGCATATCTAAGAACAAATTAAATCATGCAGAGTCTAATTAACCGAACTGAGAGTGGAACAGAACCCTACTGCAATAATGAATGAGATTTCAGAAGGTTAGACGGATCACTGGCCATGAGACTATGTAGATATCAGATAATTCAGAAGAGAGTGTTCTGGGAAACTGAATTTGAATGACTTAGTAGCGCCGTAAATGTGAACAAGACAAATCTCAGAAACAGGGCAGTGTGGAGGCAGATGGGCACCCATGCTACAGGTGCTCTCTGGGAATGAACTCATCAATGAGTTTCCAAATGAAAGCCCACATCACGTCTTGGCCTTTTGACTAATATCAAGTGTAGATGAAAGCCCACATCAGGTTCCAGGATGTTTGCTTGATCTACTTAGCATAGCAGGGAGAAAGTGTATCAGAAATTTAAAAAAATAAGGGAAAGACTTAAAAACAGGTCAAATGAAATTCAGATGTTTGTAAACTCATTCAGAAATGACATTTGTTTCTGTTTGTACTCTACCAGGAAACTTTTAGCTGGTGCCCAGGGTGTGCGCACACGCGTTCATATGCTTAGTAAACCAGCAGTGGAGCTGAGCACTGCTGCTCATTACATACTTCCTTTTACACTTTCCGTATGACTATTAATTCATACATTTTATGCTTTGAATGATCAGAAGTCTCTTAGATCAATGAAGACTGCATCAGATTTCTAACAGCCGAGATGGCAAAAAAAAAAAAAAAAAAAACCTCTTCAAGTATGTGGGATATTTCCTAAAAAGTAGTATTTCCCCTTCTGGTGTCTCTGGGGCTAGAAACACAATGAAACAAATAGGTATCACAGGGGTATGGCTGCTTCACTCTGTAAACAATTAGGATTGGGTTGGGATAATTTACAGTTCCAAATTAAATGTTAAATACTATCATTCTTTGATCCAATCCCTGCCCACACAACTATACTCATGAAGCAAAAGAGGCTGCTGAAGAGGGTTGTGCTTTTGGAAAATGGATTGCTGCCTAGAAACTGCAACGGAGAGAGCAGTGGGGATAGGGAAGAGAGGGTGGGAAAAGAGTAAGGCTAAATAACACTACAGTTATATTCACAAATTACTATAAAACCCTCAGATAAATTACATTTTCTAGCTACTTGGATATATTTTTGAAATTTTATCTACTGTCTTTAAATATTACAGAAACCATTGGCCTTGAATTGAAATTGACTTAAAGTAAGTGAATTAATTTGGTTCCTTTTCAATCTCACAAGCCCTATGATTTGTGGACTAATGGCTCAGTTATCTGTATTTATATTATTCAGACAAAGTTAGATGGCTGAACTTAATTCTGATGATTATTTTTACATTGAGATTTGCATTTTAATTAGAGCACCCCCTTTTTATTTCCTAGCATATAAGCAAACTATGCAATATCTAATTCCCTTTCATGGCCACTTTCTGTCTTTTATTGAGCACATTATTATATTATGACAGCAGAAGCATCTTGTTTTACATTGAGTTGAAGGAAACAGAAATCACAAAGATGGAGAACTATGTCCCCACTGACTTTTCTCCTCAGGAACTAATAACCACATCTGCAGACACGCCTTCTTTCCCAGTGGTTCAAGCATTTCCTGTCAGCAGGTGCTGACAGTTATAAGACGAGAAATTCTGAGTATGAGGATTCTCCGAGACACTCCTGGCTCATCGTCATAAAGTCATAACCTTGGTTTTTTGGTCATTTTACTCTGTGACTATGTGAAAGACAGTTTGCAGTGGACTTTTGGATTTCCATGACCAAAGACCCTAGGGTCAAAAAAAAATGTGACATAAGTCGTTTATGCTTTTCTTTGTTTAGCTTTTCTACTGTGTTTACCACAGATGAGAGGAGAGATTATTTCTTCTGCCCCAAGGCAAGAAGACATCTAATTCCTGTTGCTTTATTATAGTTGCCCCAGATTCTAGCTGCATGGAGACCAATGTTGTCAATGAACTTTAACTACAAGTTCTGAGGTAGAACCTAGCATGCTTTAAACATAAAGAGAATTGTTCTCTATAAGTAATTTTTCAGGAGCTGTGACATTCGTGGTAGTGATTACTCACTTCTCTGGTGCTAAATAGAAATAGGTATGATTATCACAATGTTCCACTGTTACGGTGGTTATGAATGGGTCATTCTGCCCATGAGTAGAAAGTTAATTTTAGGTTAATCTTTTTAAAGTGAGGGATGTACACACACACACACACACACACACACACACACACACACACACACACACAATGTATATACCTGTTTGCCTTGTCAGTGAAAAAGATGACATTGGCTAGACTTTTTTTCATTTTTTAAAATTAATTTGTGTTTTGACTAGACTTTACTAAAACACTTTTATTCAACTGAATGAAGATAGCTTTGAAAGCAGGTGAATTTTGACTCTTAGAGGGATGTGCCAGTGTTTAAGAGCATATGTTGTTTTTGCATAAGGCTGGAGTTCAGTCCCTGCACCCATGTTAGGCAGCTCAGGGGAGTCAGCCCTCCCTTCTGGAGTTGCTCACAAGGGCTTGTGCACATGTGTATATGCACATGTGTGTGTGAACATGTACATACAAATAAGAAAATCTTTTAAAAAACAGATTTAAACAGTCATTTTCTTTATTATACTTATTTTCTCTTAAATTCAGTAGTATTAACTTAAATTTAAAGATACTTCAATAATCATACTATACAAGGATTGCTGTTACATGTAATGTTAAGTAGGAAACTTTCAAATATAAGCTGACATATTAATACCCAGAGATGAAATAATCTTCTATAGTTTAGATTTGAGTTTTATTAGGATGCTAAACATGGGTGTTATTTTTAACCCAGTTTTCACTTTGTATACTGCTCACATCTCCCCTTCAGCAAACCCTGAAAACTGAATTGTGTCCATTTTTTACTGGGGCTCATGGGTCTTTCAATGTACACTACGGCTTTCATTAGAGCACATACTGCTGCTGATCTGCAAGCGTCTGGGAACTGAACATACAGGAACTCAACCAGCATCCTGTCTGCTAACTGGACAGAATGGTCAAGTGCATAAGCTTTTCCCTCATCTCACAGTGGCACATGTAAGCAGATTCTCTACCATGCGGCTCCTGGAAAGGACATTCTCCAAGTTAGCATAAGTTTTCACTTCATTTTGATTGACATGGGGCACAGTAGGACTCAAAGCTTTAAACCTTATAGACAAGAATCAGAGGTTCCTTGTGTGTCTCTGAATCCAAAAAGAGCTACCAATCAAGCCATCTCACATCTAAGTTTTCTTTACCTTATCTAATTTTCTGCTTACTCTGAATTTCACAAATTTATACAACTAAAAAATCCATGCTTAATTTCACTTTAGGGTCAGAATGTCAGAATTCTCTGAATTTTAACTTGAACTAAACAACATTGTTTTGTTTTGTGTTTTTATTGACTAATTTTGAAATATTTTTAAATAAGAAAACATCTCTGGTTCATCTTCAGTTGACAGAAAATAATTTTACACACTAAAAGCCTGTGTGTGTGTGTGTGTGTGTGTGTGTGTGTGTGTGTGTGTGTGTGTGTGTGTGTATGTGTATTCTGGGAACCCTTTTCATGGCTGACTTTGTTCTTCATGGTCCCTGAGTTGGTCTTGCCTATGCAGCACATGGTGAAACCTGTCAATTCATTGTAAACAACCACATTATGCTTTGGGGCAAAATTACTAATAGTGCTTCTGGACTATTACAATGTATTTTATTATACTATATTATAGTATATTTTAGTATATTACAGTATATTTTACTGTATTCTATCACAACAAGTCTGTGTTCTTACAATGCAGTGTATTTAAACAACAAACTCATGAGACAATATTCCCTGTTATTCACCCTTAGAATATCAAACCCATGACATGTAGCTGTTTTTCTAAGAACTGAGTTAAATGTCCACATCCCCCGACCTTTACACAGTATAGGACACAGCTGTACATTCACGTTCTTGGAGGGGCTACCACTACATTTAACCATGTTACATAGGACTTCATGGAACACAGGACCCTTGGTGAGAAGCTATGACTCTCTACAGACCTCATTATTTTACAATTTTTGCCAACTGGTCAACCTCAAGTGAGTTTGATATTTCAGAACACTTGCTGACACACCAGCTGATGCTGTTCTACATGAACTGGCCTCACTAGAGGCTTCAAAGTGCTTCAGGAAAGCAAGGTGATGAATAACAGACAAGACACTATTTTAAACAGACCAAGAATTATGGGTTTAAGGGCAAAGCGCTGACCTTAATGTTGGAAAATAGTCCCGAAAGTACTTTTTAAGTTGATTTTTTTTTTCTCTTTCTTTTTAGTTTTAGTCATTCTCGGCAGGAGGGTCAGTTCACAGTGACACTTATCACCACCCAGGGTGAAATTCCCCACCAGATGGGTGGTCCAGACAAGTAGAAACATGTGCAAATACAGTCTGGTGTCATTTATCCTCATGAGGTACAGTTTCCTTGTCCACAGTACTCAATGCTGCAACTAGAAACTGATAAAAGTCGCTGCACATGGTGTCAAAGTCATCTGCCTTCATGCAACACCCTTGAATAATACTGATCTGAATTTCTTGAATACTGAATCCAGACTCACAGTTCAGTATAATATCTATCATTAAGAATTCTTTGAAAGAGGAATCACAAACATTCTCTGATAAAATTGAAGATTTACATGAAAAATATTTCTGTTAGACTATGTTTTTTGTTGGGGGAATTGAGTCTATTGATGTTATAAGATATTAAGGAATAGTGATTGTTGCTTCCTGTTATTTTTGATGTTCTTTTTATGTTTGTGTGGTTACTTTCTTTTGGGTTTGTTGGAAAACAATTGCTTTCTTGCTTTTTCTAGAGTGTAGTTTCCCTCCTTGTGTTGGCATTTTCCATCTATTATCCTTTGTAGAGCTGGATTTGTGGAAAGATATTGTGTAAATTTGGTTTTTATCATGGAATATCTTGTTTTCTCCGTCTATGGTAATTGAGAGTTTTGCTGGGTATAGTAGTTTGGGTTGGCATTTGTGTTCTCTTAGGGTCTGTAAGAGATCTGCCCAGGATCTCCTAACTTTCATCATCTCAGGTGAGAAGTCTGGTGTAATTCTGATAGGCCTGCCTTTATAGATTACTTGACCTTTTTCCCTTACTGCTTTTAATATTCTCTCTTTGTTTAGTGCATTTGGTGTTTTGATTATTATGTGCCAGGAGGACTTTCTGTTCTGGTTCAGTCTGTTTGGAGTTCTGTAGGCTTCTTGTATGTTCATGGACATCGCTTTCTTTAGGCTATGGAAGTTTTCTTCTATAATTTTGTTGAAGATATTTACTGGCCCTTTAAGTTGGAAATCTTCACTCTCTTCTATACCTATAATCCTTAGGTTTGGTCTTCTCATTGTGTTTTGGATTTCTTGGATGTTTTGGCTCAGGAGCTTTTTGCATTTTGCATTTTCTTTGACTGTTGAGTCAATGTTTTCTATGGTATCTTCAGCACCTGAGATTTTTTCTTCTATCTCTTGTATTCTGTTGTTGATGCTTGCATCTGTGACTCCTGAATTCTTTCCAAGATTTTCTATCTCCAGATGTCTCACTTTGTGATTTCTTTATTGTTTCTACTTCCATTTTTAGATCCTGGATGGTTTTGTTCAGTTCCTTCACTTGTTTGTTTGTGTTTTCCCGTAATTCTTTAAGGGATTTTTGTGTTTCCTCTTTAAGGGTGTCTATCTGTTCACCCATGCTCTCCTGTATTTCTTTAAGGAATTTTTGGTTCCTCTTTAAGGGCTTTTACCTTTTGACCAATGGTCTCCTGTAATTCTTTAAGGGAGTTATTTATGTCCTTCTTGATGTCCTCTAACAGCATCATGAAATGAGACTTTAAAGCCAACTCTTGCTTTTCCTGTGTGTTGGGGTATCCGGGACTTGCAGTGGTGGGAGAACTGGGCTCTGATGATGCCAAGTCTGACAAGAGTGACTCTTGAGAAAGCAGAAAGTCACAGAATCATATCAATTAGAAAATGCCTAGACAAACAAGTGCTGTGAACTTCATTTACAGGCTTTCCATGATGCACCTTAAAATAATATCCTGAAAACCCTGCCAAGGAATCTGAAATTGTTTGTGTTCCACTTTCATTATGGTCGCTGTAATCAAATATTTTGATGAAAAGAATGTACAAGAGGAAAGGGTTTGTTTATCTTATAATCCCAGGTCAGGAGCAAAGTCACGAGTCATATTCACCATCAAGAGCAGAGAGAATAAACTGATGGATCCTTGTTTGATCATTCTTAGCTAGATTTCTTTCTCATACTGTTTAAGACTCTCCTGCACAGGGAATGGTGCCACCCACAATGGGCTATTCCTATATCAACTAAGAACAGTACAATCTCCCACAGAAATGCCCGTAGATCAGCATGTTCTGTAGATAATTCCTCAATCAAGTTGAGGTGACTTTAAGCTGTTGCATGTTGACAATTAAAATTAACTATCAAAAGGACTGAATAGAGAGGGATGGCCGAGTAGCAGGAATTGTGAGTGAGCCAATACTGTCTTCCACTCTGTCCAGCCAGGAATTCATTTCACCAGTTTTGAAGCTAGCAGATAAAGTTATCTGATGTAGTTCCTAGGGAAACACGTTAAAGACCACTGAAGTTGGTTTGTATCAATTCTTTTCTTTCACTCAGACTAAAATTTGGAAAGGAAATGTGAGTGCTTAGAAACTACCTTAAAAATGTGAAAATGGAACCTGACATCTGATAGGAACAGAGTGATGTCCTAGACAAATCTGGGTAAAGTAGGCTTGAACCCTTCAAGGCAGCTTGTGTGACTAGTATCTTTCCCATCTATAATTTTTATGCCATGATGTATGTGTGTGTCTCTCTCTCTCTGTGTGTGTGTGTGTGTGTGTGTGTGTATGTGGCACATGTGGAGTTCACGAGAGACATTTTGGATTCTCTGGAGTTGAAGCTCCATGCTGTTGTGAGCTGCCTGATGTGGAGGATGGGAACTGATCTCTGTCCTCTCAGAGAGCAACAGGTGCTTCTAAACACAGCAAGCTCTTCAGCTTCGTGTTCTACACAATCAAAATGAATACTTAACTAAAAAGAAAACCAAGATGTCATGAACAATGGACTTGCTTAATGAAGTTTTAAGTAGAAAATGAGTATTTACAACTAATGAAGAGGACAAGGGAAAGTTGGTGAGTGTCTGTACAAGGGAACCTGATAACTCAGTCACGTGAGAAAAGTGAGTCATTCTTGGCTTGAGTTATATGTTAATATTTGAATGTATATCTGTCAACTATTCAAGGCTTTCAGTCATTGACTCTGACATATTCCCCAACCATTGCTATCAGTCAACCAAATTCCAAAGCATATCAAGAGTAGTCTAGCTTTGTAAATGTCTTCAGAGTTATCAAAATATATTTTGTTCCTTATCAGTTTCCAGCTTTTCTCCTTTCTTCACCCTCTTTCCTCTGCCTGTCAGCACCCCTTCCTGTTGTGAAGAATCAAGTTCCTGCTATCTGTAGAGGCACTGGCAATGCCTAGCCTGGTGCTTGTTCCTGCAGTGATTCCTTTCATAGGCAACTTCTCTTTACATCTCAGGCACAAGTACCCAGAGGGAACACTGCACTCTAGTTTGTGACTGGTTGTTCTTTTGTGATTTTGTAAGTCACTGAATTTTGTGAATAAGGATAAATTATATCAAGGAAGAATAACTATGACAATGATAACTATAAAATAAAACCTTAGGAAATGTATTCTGCTTCTTCTGGGAGGGTAGGATGGTCATCTATCCTAACATGACACAGAAATTAGTAAAAGTGTTAAACTATGGACCAAGAGACTTGTTTCTCTATTGAAGTTAGGTGGGTAAGCACAAGTATGCCAAGGGGTGGATTGCCAATCTGGAATGTGTATTTGAATTCTGAGCACTGAACTCAGTGGGTGTGATTATTGTTCATCAAGATGAGCTCACACTGAATCAGAAACAGTCTCTAAACTAGGGATGAGTGGACTTCCAATTGAATCATTGGGCACAGAACATCACAGGTAGATTACAGTGTGCATCAAGGAGTCACTGAAGCTTCCAGGGGATCACTACAACCTTGAAATAGGAAGAGTAGTCAACCTTGGAGCCAGAAGGGAGAGCCAAGGCCCTCTTCCCATTGTGATTTTAGATCTCTGTCCTTGAGAATTTTAGATCAATGAGTCTCTTTTTCAAGCTTGTTACTCTACAGTACTTCTATACAATGTTCCTAGAAAGCCAGAACGGGCTCCACCTCTCTATTGGTGAATGTTGCTGACAATTAGTAATGGGCAACTAGAAAAGCTTGCAGTCTCTCCTTGTTGTGGAGCACGCTGGAGATAGCAAACTTGACAGAAATTCATATATGAAGTGTAAATCAAATGCAAAACAGCACTGTAATGCATGTATGCAGGTATACAGTATGTGTGTATGTGTGTGAGTGCATATATATGTACATATGTGCATGCATACACACGTGTTCTTAATCTGAATGGGTTTCTTACCGGTTTTGTTTTTGTTTTTAAATTAGCATATAGTATTAGAATTCTTCATCACATTCCCTCAAATATTATGAAACAAAGGAAAGCGAGGAGCCTGGAGGGGGAGGGGCGGGGGGGGGCACGCGCCAGGCTGGGCCATCGCACATGGGCCTTGTTCTCGGGCCAAGGTAGCATGCATGTAGCAGAGGACACAGGCTGACACAGAACCCGCGTGGGGTTTTTGGGGAAGCAGGCAAGATGCACGCGTGCCTCGGCGCACCTGGGAGCAGGCGATCACACCATCTGCCAGTCTCTGCACGTGGGTGCGCGCAAACATGCAGAGAAATCTCACGCAGAAGGCGGGGCCGTTCTGGTGTGGATTTCTCTGGCTGTTACCTGTGCTCACAGACTGTCTGCGTGGCTGAATCTCAGATGGCTAGCTCCATATGGCGAGTTTAATAAGAGGCGGCCCATAGCTTTGATGTTTTTTTATTAAGAAAATAGAAAGAGAACAGAGATAGAAAGACAAAGGAAGAGGAGAAAATAGATAAGAAAAACCATGACCTCGTGAAAAGGGGAGAAAATGGAGAGACAGAGAGATAGACAAAGAAGAGGGCCGGGGGAGAACAAGGGGTGGGGGGAGAGAGAATGCGCTGAGTGGTGCTATTTATAGTGAGTTGGGTGGTCAGGTAACTAAGAGGTGGGGAGAGTGTGGCTGCAGGCAGGTGACTGCCGAGGTGGAGTCAGGCTAGAACCTGGGGCATGGCCACAAGTCTCATTAAGGTCCCACAATCCTCCTCCTCTTCCTCATCCCACTGATCCCAGCGCCCGTATCCTTCCATCTCCACTGATCTCCTTTCTTTTATGTCTTAAGTATTCTTAACCTCTTTACCCACTTCAGAAAATATCTGTTAACCATTTCATGGTCCACATTTTAGTTTTATGATCTCTATCCATAAGTGCTTCCATATAATTTCAAATGTATATAAAAGCTAGGAACTGTGTATTAGCAAGAACATACAGTGTGTATCTCTAGAAATTGAGATTACCTCATTTAATTTCATGATTTCTAGACCAATCTGTTTTCCTAAAGTTTTTTAATTTTTTTAAATTTACGAATGAATAATGTTCCATTGTGAATATATAACATGCTGTCATTGTCTACTTTTCTATGGACATCTAGGACGATCCCACTTTTTGGCTCTGTGGTAAATACAAATTGTCAAGCATCTGTATGGGAGGGCCTAAAGTCCTTTGTGAGTGCCTTAGAGTCACTGGTCACAGACAATACTACCTTTAGTTTTAATAACAAGCTCACACACAGATTTCCATGTAACTGGACCAGTTTGTACTCCTACTAGTAATGAATAAGGATTGTTCTTTCCCTGTATCTTATGCACAAGGATTCAAAGCCTGAGTGTCTCTCACATATCACAGAACAAACAAATCACAGGTTGTCCTCATGAACACAACTTTTTAAGATAGACCCTATAGCTTAATTCATACCTAAGTGGCAGGACAGAAGACATTCAAACTGGACTATCTCAGGTTGGTCTTACTATGAGGGTGTGATTCACAAACCACCAGAGAAAAAGAACCCACTGAGAGACACACCAGAGTCAGACAAAGTACAAATAAACAGTTACCATTTTATGTATACCAGGGATCCAAAATAGCACAATTAATCATGGGTGGCACTGATTGTCTAGGGATGCACACACAATGGAAATCTGGTCAGATGAAAAATTAAAAACTTGGGGCCAAGCTCCAGATAAGGAAAAAATCCACATCTTCTCTTCTTGGCTGGGAAAGTTTACATTGTATTGTAACATTGTTTTCTGACTAATTACTGCTGTCTAAGTCAGCAGGAACACTAGCCATAAGATATCAGAAAAGAATGCCCGGACCCCTCCCCTTCCACCAAGTTAAGGCAGAAAACTCTGGAAATGAAATCCAAGAAATCACCTGAAAATCTTGGCAACCAGAAGAACAAGAAACTGGCTTTGTGGCTAGTGTATAAAGAGGGGTCATCTTTCTCTCATTTTTCTTTTCTGTTACCCTGTCTGGTCCTACATCAATCGCGTAAAAGTAATAAACCAACTCAGTCATCACTGCTGCTGCAAGTGAGTAATTTAAAATTCCCCTAATTCCAATTTCATAGAAACTATGATTTTTTTTTAATTCTACCTTATTTTATTTGTTGGGGGAAATAAAAGCATTGTCTCATTTTCCAACTTTGTTCTGTTTTGCAGGCCAACTTCTCCTGATACTCAGTGTGTATATTGGAATTTGAGCATAAAATCAGCAATGGTTTGAATTGTGTGGGGTTAAGGAACATAAGTTATTTCAGATTATGACTCTAATTAGATAAAAATCACTAAGAAAATAAGTAATTTGGTAATGTGAGCTAAACTCACAAAAGCCCATATTCATCTTTAACTCAAAGGTTGTGTGTATACTGGCAAGCCAAGATGAAGAATTGAGTCAATTATTTAGATAATTCAAGTCTAAAATTGCTGCTATTTAGGGAGAAAGCATTTAGTTAATGGGGTCGTGATTTATGTAAATAAACAGTCAGCATTGGCCAATCAGCAACCTTTTAGATTTTACTGGATGTGCAAAGCACTTAATGATTTTCGTGGGAATGTGGGAGAAGCTTCCCTTATAATTAGCACCATCAATACTTTACAAGTCAAGCAACATCAAGCAGAACATCTGAACACACACCTTTGTTTTGTGTGTAACTGAAAACAATGAAGAGACCTCCACAAATGGGGTTATTTTGCTTTCTCAATACCTGTAGGACCCTACATCTTTTTAAAAGTCTTACTATGATTCCTTGATTTTCCATTCATTTCTCAAAGTGAGTTTATATAAAGTCTAAAGAATGTGGGTTTTCCTACTAGTTGCTTCAGATAAAGAATCAGTATAACTGACCTAATGTAAAATAATACATGTTAAGCAACCATAGTTGTCCATTTTCTCATGCATATGTGTGATGTGAATGCATGTTTGTATACATCTCCACATGTGTTCAAGGGTGCCCATACATGCAGGTAGACATGTGTTTATGCACACGGAGGTCATTGGTTCACACTGGGTATCTTGCTCAGTTACTCCTCTCCTTAAATCATAATGTAGTGTTTCTCACTGGAATCCAGAGCTTGACTATTCAGCTAATCTACCTATGGAGCTCAGTATTTGCTATAGTTGGCATTTGTACTTAAAGACACCTTGACCTAAAATAAAATAGAAATGGGTAATATTCAATAAACCAATAGACACTAGATAAAGGAAACACATATACCTGTGTTTTAAATAATCTGATGGGAGAATAAAAATCATATTATTACTTTTAAAAGATTCACCACTGTAGCAGGATTTTTCCCTGTCCAATTAATTTAAATATTAATACAATAAGCAGCCTGTGATGGATAAGAAAAGGTGGCAGAGTTAATAATTGGAGAGACAGCGAGCAACAGAGTAGAAAAGAAGGAGGAAAATGGAGGGCAAACAGGATGATTCAGATACTGCGTGGTTTTAAATAGTCACAGGTAGCTATAATATGTAAAGATGGAATAATTGGGATAACTTGTCTAATCTAGGTGGGCAGCTTGTATCATTATTAATTGGCTCTGAAATTATTGTGTGGGTGTCTTGTGACTTGAGAATTTGTTGATACATAAATCTGACTTTAATTATAAGCTTCTAGAGTTATCATTTTACTGGGTTACTGGGAATTGTGACATCTAACCTCGAGGTGGTAGGTCCTTTCATGGGGCTGGCAAGGCAACAACCTGACAAAGGAACTTGGTAAGTTAGGTGGAGATGTCTTGGGAGCTCCAAGCCAGAGAGTCTACTGAGATGAGAACTCCCTCTCGGTGAGGTGACATATGGCCTGCCTGCACCCGGCATGGTGCGGTAACTTGTTTTTTTTTTTAATATTTCCCACACCACACCACTGCAAAATAGACACAGAACAAAAACAGGTTAAGCATCAGTGGGAGAAGACCATTCTAACCCTTGAGAGACTTGAGGCCCCAAGGAGTCAGGAGGCCTAGATAGGTGGGGGGCATCTTTTTGGAGACAGGGGAGGGGGAGGAGGAGGAGTGGGATGAGGAACTGTGGGAGGAAGGACTGGGACAGGGCTAATGACTAGAATATGAAAAATACCAGTAATTAAAATATACAGGTAATTAAAAAAATACACAAAGATAACACAATGGAAACTATTTCTGTTTACCAAGACTCACTCTGTAGATTTGACTGGCCTGGAACTCATCATTTCCTGTCTACTGTCTTTGTAGTGCTGGGATTACAGGTCTACACCACACCTTCACCTTCAGCCATTTGTCTCTTTTTGAAAGGTTTTTTCCCCCCTGTATATTTCAAATTCCACTCAGTTCACCAGAAGTTAATGGCATTAGTAGGCGAGTACAGTAGGTGACTTACTAAGACATCTTTCGTTTATTCTGTTATTGTTGTTTTTGTTTTTTATTTTGTTTTTTAGAGAAATGATTTTTTTGCTGATGAATCTCTGAAGCTATTTTTTTTTGCATTCAATTATTCTTTAAAAATTCACAGCCATTTTCCTTACGAATGATGACATTTGTAAACGTTGAGTTAATGCTTATACGTGAAGCTGCCTCCCACTTACCAAATACACTGGAATTACTGATGATCCATCTCACAGGGCTTATAAATATTTAAGTGAAATCTCAAATGCAGCTGCTGTGTTTAGCTTCTAACACTCAAAGGGGATTATTTATAACTATTGTGTTTTAATCTGCAGAATTTTATTTAGAAATCTATACAGAAAAATGGCTGCAGTTTGAAATTTTCAGATTTATTGTATCATAAACACTAGGCAGACCCCTCCGGAACACAGTATAGCGCGTTTGGGGAATGCATTACATTTACAAATTAAGATGTTTTTCATTAAATGCCTTCAAGTATTAAGACATAGACTAATGGAGTGGAGAGAATGCAGATCCTGAGACACATAGAAAAACAATTTTTCCCATCTCGTAGAAATAAAAAATAGTTTTGGGTCACAAATATCTTGATTTTTTTCGGTGATTTCATGAATTAGGATGTGAAATATAGATCAGTATAAAAAAATACACTGCTCATAATATAATATGCTCAGTAAAAGACAGAATGTGGCCACAAAGGGGGATATGATATGGCATAGTATTTTTGATGAACTCAGTTACAAAATATAAATGAAAAAAATAGTGAAATTTAGCAATATTATATGCAAAGAACTTCCTGTGTCTTCCAGGAATTGCTTTACACAGGCATGTGTGTCCTGTGTTCCATGGAGGCTTTAGTCTCTTTCATTAAATATGAAGAAGGATTGCCTGTCTCAGCACCCTGTATCACAGCTGTGTTAACTGCCCATATGTTCCATGGTTGCCGTTTTAAATGAAAGATGGTCATTAAACTGACAGAATTTTATTCCATGACTCTCCTACTAAGAGTTCTCTTTCTTTATATTATGATTGGGCGAGTTCTGACCAATGGCAATTTTCCTTCTCTGCTGTATTCATGTAGGAGTTACAATAATATAAGTGTTGAAGCATTTTGCCCAGAGATGCCGTTCATTTTCACTTAGATATCTTTGCTTAGTATATTGTTGAAGATTTATTGGAAATATGGTTTGTTGTGGTTTGTTATTGGCTGTTTGTTGTACTCAACCTGGGTTTTAAATAAGAGAAGATCTGAACCCTTACCTTGGAGAGTCTATACAGTTTTGGAATTCTACCTGCTCATTTTTAGAGTTTTCCCTTCTGTTTTTGGACTGAACAAATTCATTTGTCTGTGTCCAATTCCATGACTTTATCATCTGTCATCTCAATTCTAAAGTTCATTCATTGAGTTTTTATTTTACAATATTGAATTTTTCAGCACCATGGTTTTCTTTTGATTTCATATTGATGTGTTTTTTTACTTTCTAGGTGATTTTAAAAAATGTAATTGAATTAGATTGCTTATTACAATGTTAAAATTGCTTCCAGATTAATTCTGACCTCTGTTGTATCTCTGGCTTCAATCTTATGTCTTTTCTATACATGCTTTGCTTTCTTCTGATATTTGGCTGAATTTTATTGTATTCTACCATTATGTGTACTTTTATTGCTGAATTATATTATCTTTTAAGTCTATTGCTTACAAGGCAGACTTCTCCATAGATTATTGTACAGTTTCTGGCCTACCTTTATGGGATGTCTAATTGTAGTTAGATGCTTAGGACGCATAATTGCTACTTTTTCATTGATTTTTATCTGTTGATGCTGGAGGATCCTTGCCTCTGCAATGTGGAGGGGCATTCCTGTGAGCTAGTATATTTTATAACATACATTTTATAGAAACACATTTATATGATATCCAGACAAGAGATAATTGATAAATTCATAGTTTTGTAGAAAATAAAATGTGGTTGAAGAGAAAATGTATTTATTTATTTTTTTATTTATTTTCTAAGTTTTTTTATTTACATTCCAAATCATTTCCCCTTTCCCGTTTCCTCCCTCCCCGAAAGTCCCATAAGCCCCCTTCCCTCCCTCTTTTCTTCATTCAACCCCCTTTCAATTCTCTGTCCTGGCATTCCCCTACATCCAGTCTTTCTAGGACCAGGGTTCTCTCCTTCCATCTTCTTGGAAATCTATTGATAGCGAACTGTGTTTAGGGTATTCCGAGATTCTGGGTTAATATCCCCTTATCAGTGACTGCATACCATGTGTGTTCTTTTGTGATTGGGTTACCTCACTAAGGATGATATTTTCAAGTTCTGACCATTTGACTAGGAATTTCGTGAATTCATTGTTTTTAATTGCAGAGTAGTATTCCATTGTGTAAAGTTACCACATCTTCTGAATCCATTCCTCCGTTGAGGGACATCTGGGTTCTTTCCAGCTTCTGGCTATTATAATTAAGGCTGCTATGAACATAGTGGAGCATGTGTCCTTATTGCATGCAGGTAAAGCCTCTGGGTATATGCCCAGGAGTGGTATAGCCAGATCCTCCTGGAGTGTCATGCCCAGTTTTCTGAGGAACCTCCAGACTGTTTTCCAGAGTGGTTGTACCAGCTTGCAATCCCACCAGCAGTGGAGGAGTGTTCCTCTTTCTCCACATCCTGCTGCTCCTGTGTTTTTGATCTTATCCATTCTAACTGGTGTGAGGTGGAATCTCAGGGTTGTTTTGATTTGCATTTCCCTAATGACTAGGAATTTCATGAATTCATTGGTTTTAATTCCAGAGTAGTATTCCATATAAAAACATTTCTTAACACACAACAAATTAAATAGTGTAGTTTGCTATATCTATACTTATAATAATAAAATTCATGACAGTCTCTGGGGTTCTAAAACGTTAGTCAAAAGTTGAAGAGTAACTTTTTATTAGAAGACAGAATGTTGTTTTGGAGAATCATCTGAGTCTAACAGTCCTGTGGAACATCTTCAGATTAAATTATAGGTTTAAATTTAAAATTTGAAATTAAAAATAGTAAGTGAAATTTGTAATGAGAGGTTAAACCTCGGGGCTGTAAAATATGAAGCAAAAATGCAGTGGACAGGCTTTGTAGCATCCTGAGCCTCTCCTTTACTTCGTCAGACCCTCAACCTTCAGGATCTTGTCCACTCCCTATACCATTTTCCCCCAAAAGCAGGTCCACATGTTAACCTGATAACATTGTTGTCCATTTCAGGGACCAACATTGGAAACTACCCAGCTTAGAAACCATACATGATCAAGGTTTCTTATTAGATTGCCAAAGATGTCACATGGCCTGGGGAAGTCACTGGGAGAGAAATGATTATCAGTATTAATAGAAAGAAAAGAATTTGTCTGCAGGAATGGCGATCCATGGGTGAAAGCCACACCATGGTATTTCAATAAACATAAACAAATACCTACTTATTTGTATTAACAAAACATCAGGCTTGGACAAACAGAAGGAAAAGAGTCCCAAGAGCAGATACAAGAGTCAGAGACCCATTTCACAGCCATCTCTCCTGCTCTTATGACCCCTTTAGGTCTAGCTATTCTGCCTGCCACTGGTAGCAAGGACAAAGGGGGGAGGGGCTTCGACCCTCAAATGCATCACCCAGCCAACAAGAGGCAGGGCTGGCTCTCAAGCTCATATACTCAGCGCCTGCTCACCTGCATCCCCCACATCTAGGGCCAGCTCTACTATGCTTCCAGGGAAGGTTCAGGACCTGATGAAAACCTATTTTCAATATAAGAAAAAAAGAGGTGACTTAAAAATATAAATGAATACTCATTAAAAGAGTTAAGAGTAAAATAATTTTGTTCAAAGTGTTCATTTTTTGTTATCTGTCACTAAAAATATTCTGGAATACTCACAAGTACTCATATTATTACAAATACTCAAATTATTCATTTGGAATATCGCTATTTCCTGACAATCAATAGAACATCTTAAATTATATAGGATACTCTGGGAATAATTACAAGCCATTTTCACATCAGTACATAAGGTATTAATCTAAATTAAATTAAATGTACACATGTTTATAAAAACATACATTCATAATGCAAGTATTTCTAGGTTTTACTTTTTTCTTTATATAACTTTCTATTGGCTCAGTCTTTAATAAGTAGCCATTACTTTTATAATTTAACAGGGCAAATCAATGCAAACTGGCACTGAATTCCATTTGTGCCTCTTATTAGCACATGATGACAGCAAATTTCTTAAATATCAATATCTAGCTCTGTACTATGCAAATGATAATAAATTGGTCTTGACTAGCTTTTTAATAAATAAAGGACTAACAAATGTGCAAACAGCTGCATATATTAGTCAAATTGGCTTTCTGATCTCTGAAGACTATGGTCAGATGGAGATTCCCTGTTCTATTCCCAAAGCACTTGACTTTGTGTCTCTGTCACCCGAGCTGGGATTTAGACTTTCCAATGATGGATTGCTAGGGTGCTTGACTGCAACTCATGTTTAGCAGAAATACAGTCTGTTATTTGAACCTGTGTAACGTTTGCTTGTCATTATCTATAAAACCATTTTTGTTTAAAATGCCAGGAAATCTAGACAACTTTCAAAGCCATAATCTCAAAAGAGAGTCCACTAGGCTTTTGATCTTATTGTTATGAGGTGGTGGTAACTGCTTGGTACAAATCAGGATGTTGGTTAATGGTTCTGTGGTCTCTGGTCAGAGTTCTGTTGTCTCTGTGGGAGGGCTTTGGTGTTCTGGGAGAGGTCACTAAGTGAAGAGGAAAATACTCTGGTCCCCCCTGCCCTATGCTTTGACACCCCAGGCTCCTTTTGTGGAGCAGTCAGAACAAACCACCAGGTTTGTAAAGACAGAAAGATCAAACAGAGAGGACTGTGTGCACAAAGAAGAGAAATGCAATTTTGAAGCTTCACTCTGAACACAGAGAAAGAGACATGGATGCTTAAATTTTCTGTAGCCCGTTGAAGCCTATGATACATACACACAGTGAGTCAGGACCACACTGCCCTTGATCTGTGAAAGAGCAATAAAAGATGGGAACAAGTTGTCTGAGTTGAGCCAGCCTTTCTCTTTCTGTGCAGTGCTAGAATCTTAAGACTGTTTGGTCAGCCTGACTTTTTATGCCATGGCCCTATGGGGTTCTCACTTGCTACCAGGCTCTTTGTACCTTGTTTCCAATGAAATTAGAGAAAGCCAAGAGCTCTATGAGCTGACCTGAATTCCTCTCAGCAGCTACATATGCGTCCTGTTTTAGTCTCACAAGTACACCACGTTTAACACCTAGTATAAGGTCACAAAGGAAGTAAATCGAAAAGAGACCAGGAACTCTGATCTTCAACTTTAATACAACTCACACTTGCACTGAATTTCATTTCTGAGAATGGAAGTGGTCAAGTTTTCTCTGTTTTCTTATTGTCTCCAAATAGAAAACCCATTTCAATTTGAAAAGAGTCCTTAGACCTTCTTGTCCTGGGATTTGCATTTACCCCAAGGCTGACAGCAAAGAGGAGAGGTGGGGGTGTGGCTGCAGAATTCAGTTAAAGGGATCTGATTTATCTAACAGGAAGCAACAAGTCTACAGCTTCAGAAGTAGAGATATTTGTCCATGCAGTCTGTTTCACAAGGTGATTGCAATTTCAAGGTTTCAGGAAACACTGATCTGTGAAGAAAATAATTTTAAAATAAATACAGAAAACAAAGAATTAACTCTTAGGAAGAATCCAGGGGTAGGCAAATTATTCCAGGATATATCATGATCCTACACACACTTTCAACATCTGCAAGGATTCTCTGAAGACATGTGGTTTTCGACTACATTGTATGATGTTGAAGACACGTTTGAATTAAAGTAAAAAATTTCATTGCTATAAGCACTGTAATAAATTGGTTTCTAGTCACATGCATTCCTCCTCTCTTTAACCAGCATTGGGTCACAGGGTCACTACTGCAAGCCTTCTAGCTTTTCTGAATCCTTGATGCAGTCAACACTCACAAATACCATAGGATGAAATATATGTCCCTGACTTGGTGTCACAGGCACATATAGTTAAAAAAAAATCCTCAGCTGCTCCAGTATTCCCCTGCCTTCTGTCTTCTGAGAAGCTTCAGTGTAATTCAGCTCTCTATGTCCTCTGTTACAGACCCTGTTCCCATGTTACTGCACCACAGGGAAGGACAGGCAAAACCTGAGGATTAGTACCCCAGAGGATTTATGGCATCCAGACCTAGAGGTGACCACAAATGCTTGGCAATCCTATGAGATTTTCTCCTCTGGCATATTTCCCATTCTCTCCACAATGACTGCAGCTCTTCAGCTCCTTCTAATCCCCAGCTCTGGGAGAGTTCTTTGTCCTCCATCAATTTTCCCTTCTTATCCTGACTTTTTAGACTTCTCCAACCCTGCACAGCCACACCCTCATGCACCAAAAAGCACGTATGGTGATTTAATAGACATGCCTTTGCTTTGCTCCTACATACAGATGAGCACATAGATCCATAAGAACAAATGCATTGGTGTCCATCTGTGCATGTGCACATGACTTTAGACAATTTCTCGCCAAAATTCTCTTCTCTTTCCAAATCAACAATTTGTATTGCCTTTCCTTTTGCAGTTGATTTTCGGTTTTATTTTTTTTTAAATAAATTTTTATAAATAATTCAGTTATTTTTATATTTTATATTTTTATTTTATAAATAAGTCAGTTATTTCTCTTCTTTTGAGACAGAGTCTCACATATCATAAGCTAGCCTCAAACTTGCTATATACTTTTTAGTCTCTTCTATGCTGGCATTGCTGTTCCCTATAACCATACTGTTTCCTGGAGGGTGAGGATTGAACCCATGCAGAAGAGGCAAATCTTGGTTACCTGAAGCACACCCACAGTCCTTCACTTCTTAAAACATGAAGCTTGGCAGAGTTGTAGTTAATCATAGGCCATTAGAAATCTGTATTGATCCTTCCAAGTTTGTTTTGCTCTAAATCAGAAGTGCTTGTAAGGCAATCACAATTACATGTCAAAAAGAAAAAAAGAAAAGAAAAGAAAAAAGATGAAAAGAAAAAGAGAGACACTAGCACTTGCGAAATTGTGAGAATAGGATCCAGGGTTTTAATATCAAATGGGATTAAGTAAAGGTTAGGAATTATTGCTCTGAGACACCTGCACCTTTTAATTGTGGCCCACGGTCCTCTTCTCTACCTGTGTGTATATTACATAGCTTTTACTTTGATTATGCAGCATTGGCTTGTGTCCAGAGCTGTAGTCTGGCTCAGGTAACCTTTGCACTCACCTCACACAGGCATCTTAAGTCTAATAAGCCCTAGCTGAATTTACCAACTTACCAGCCATTCTGTCTAATTGTTCTGTTTTCACTTCGTGAACACCATCACCTTTGTGAGTGTGTTCAGTCATAAAACTGGAAACTACCCTAGAGGTCCCTGTTGTTAGTCAATCTGGCATCATATGTCACTAAGTCCAACTGGACTATTTCTGCTGTGTTTCCAACAGTTCTCTCTCTCTCTCTCTCTCTCTCTCTCTCTCTCTCTCTCTCTCTGTCTCTGTCTCTCTCATCACTGTCTCAGCTCTTCTTCCTCTGCACCATTTATAAACTAAACAGTTCTCTCTTCAGTTCCAGAATTCCCTGTGTTGCAGCTAGAAACATTCTTCAGAAACAGAAATTCAGTGATATCTTCCTGTGTGTAATCTTTGGATACTTACCTGAGGTGTTTTAGTAGATTGTGGAAAATATTAAAATCATCAATATTTATATTGCAATACACAAATATGTATAATTAAGGAGCTGGAGACGTGGTTCAGATGTTAAGAGTTTATATTTATTCTCTTGGAGAGGACCTGAGGTAGGTATTTAACTTTCATAAACAACTGTCTGTGACTCCAGCTCCTGGGAATCAACCTCTCTCTTCTGGTCATCAGAGGCACTGCATGCCTATGTACATACCCACACAAAGATGTGCACAAATAATTCAATTAATTTTTTAAAATGTATAATCAATAAAATTCAGTCAACATCACCTCTTTCCCCACTCATCTGACAGCCAAGCATCAGGGGATTAGGTTATATGTGAAGGCAAAGAAGTGAATCCAGAACATGGAACTCACATGGACATCAATTAATTGCTACTCTCAGCTCCACCGCTCTGTAGATTACAAAATCAAAAAATAATTATTTGCTAATCATATTATCTAGTTTTGAATAAAATGCTATCACCAAGTAAACGAAAGTTTGCCAAATCGTGTGTGGGAAAAATAACAGTATGGAAGGAACACAAGCTCTTAGATGTGTGTGTTATTGAGGGCTACAGCTGTTTCAACCACTAAAACACTCAAAAGAGTGGGAATCTTTCCTCACCAGGAAGGCTATGGCAGGAAAATTGAAAGTTATCAAGAAGATTCTATGAGTTGTGGAATTACAGTCTATCACTAATGAGAGGATTTACCTAAGAATAAAATTCCTGCTTGACATAGTGAGTGATCACAACAGGGATGTTGGGTTTAGCAAAACTTTTAAGAGAGTGATCACGAATAAACTATGACGAAAACTGGTCAAAACTTCATTTGTATGTCCTATTTCTACTTATATTTTGTAAAGAATGAGTTTCATATCATGCATACTTTCTTTGGAAATATGTAATATTTTTATATATAAAATGAATGGAAATAATATATAAAATTGATTTATAAGTCCAAATAAATCTTATAGGTTGGAGATTTCTGCATGAAATATTCTAGATGTAAAAATGCTCTGAAAGCAGAAACTTACATTATAGGACTAGGTGTCTTTCATAATGATATGAGATTCTTCATGCAATATCCTGTTCAGCCCCAGCTACGGTTTGAATCATAAATACATTACATGGAATATTTCTAAGCATCTCAAAATTTTTTGGATATAGCACACACCTCATGTTACATTTACCTTACAGATTTTGACCCAGTTAACTGAATACTATCAGTCCAGTGCTGACTTACCTCCAACATAACCATTAGCATGACATTCAGTCACTTGACTGCTTCTCCTGAAAGCCTACATTAGCATTCCCCACATATCTCCATGGCTTCTCTTTCTGCCAGCAATATTTATTTTTTCCATCCAATTTGAGGACATTTCTGAAGAGACAAATCATAACGCTCACTTCAGAGCATGGATCTGAGATAAAGGTTCATATCCATTTCAAGTGATCACACCTCACTACATAGCTTGGACAAGACTTTAAAATCGAGGTGGTAGAGAGATAGTTACTTTTTCTTAAAAGCCCAGGTTATAAGATCTGACCAAAAATTAAATAATATAAAATTATTTAAATT
Source organism: Tokudaia tokunoshimensis (assembly GCA_036184795.1). Taxonomy (NCBI): domain Eukaryota; kingdom Metazoa; phylum Chordata; class Mammalia; order Rodentia; family Muridae; genus Tokudaia; species Tokudaia tokunoshimensis. The sequence goes on along the minus strand of BTHU01000003.1, from coordinate 119,503,001 downwards.
AACAACAATGACTAATACATTCCATAACAAAATATCTTTCTGAAATGCACGTGACTATTGAACAGGTGATGATAGGTACCACCCGTCACAATAAAGACAAAGTGTATCACCACCATTAGGCCTGGTGGTGCACACCTTTAAACCCAGCACTGTGGAGGCAGAGGCAGGAAGATATCTGTGAGTTCAAGGCTGGTCTAGTCTACATACTGGGTTACAGGGCTACATAGTAAGATATTATCTCAAAATCAACAAAGAAAAAGAAAATAAAACCTCAAAAACATTATCAACGACATTTCTTTATACCATTCTCATTGCTGCTATCTCATTTAAATTTTAGCATATATGTCATAGTTTGAATTTTTTGCTATTACTTATGTTCTTACAAAGAAAATGATTGTTACAAAGACATTAAGGATTCCATATTCCCAAATACACAAAGAAACACATTCAGATTCCCATTGTCATCAAAGATCCCATTCAAACACTATGAACAGTCTCTCCTTGAATGAATGCTAGTGGACTCATCAACAGATACACATTCTTCACTTTAGGGTTTTGTTTTATGAGTATCTATTTGTGTGGACATCAAGGATATTGGGTAATTTGATAAAGAAAAAGATGCCAAAGTTTGTTTTACACAGGCCCCATGCCCATGTGTTTCTTCTGTTAATGCATGTTTGAATTTCTCTTTGCGAGGCCAACATACTTCATGACGTTTACTAGTATGCTGCAGGAACTCTAAGGTTAGGAACTAGATAGGAATAAAAATGCCAGGTGACTTGGTCAATGAAAACAACCTTTTGTCCTTCTCTGTTAGGGTGGACGTGGGCTTTGAAAACCTTAAATCATATGTATGTTCCAAAGCCTGAAGTGGGAAAGGAGAGTGGAGAGAAACACAGAGGTCATAGGATGTGTGATATTCCTGCCATCTTCAGACCTGAAAGGACCAGACCAGCTCAGGTGACTGCTAAATTCCAGATGTTCCAAGACAAAACCCTCTTATTCACCCTTCAGTAAAGGAAAATAGACTGTCCACTTCTGGTGGTTGCTGTTACCAAAAGTTAGTTTTCCCTATAAGAAAGTGGGTGTTTTTGAATGGTTGAAAGTTTTTCACTGTTTATATAGCATTAAAATCCTATGAAGTGTCATTCATCCCAAGTTTTGACATTTAAGACAACTTATACCACTCTGTTGGATTATATTTCATTTTTCAGTGGGCAGTAGGAACTATAGTATTTTTATCCATTTCACATGATAAAATCACAAGGGACCCAAATTCATATTCCATCTGTTCTCCACGAGAGACTGGGCCTTGAGGATGTGATCCTGTCAAACAGTTTCAAACTCATCTATCAAAAGAAAAACTATAATTTTGTAAATTTCTTCAAGTATATGAAAATGCTGAAGTGAATCTATTGGTACTCAAAATTGTGGACTTCAATCTATTCTTCTGTTTTAACACTTGTTCTTAATATAAACTTGTGAATTTAAAACCTACTGTAAGTAGCCCTCAGGTTCATAGACATTAGTATTTTTTAAAAGGTTCAGTATATGAAAAGGTGAGCAATATTATATTTTGGAATGCAAATTTTATTATTCAATTTTGTTGTAGAACACAGTCCTCCCAGTGAAACTATGTTTGAGAACTGCATTTGTCTGTGAGTGTGTGTGTGTGTGTGTGTGTGTGTGTGTGTGTGTGTGTGTGTGTGTGTGTGTATGTATGTGATCAAAAGTATTATCTGTTGTCAGGGCTTAGGCTTCAGGACCCCAAACTATTCATCAGATACTGTTTACTGCTTCATATAGTTAGCAGACAGCCCAGATTAATAGAAAAATTCCGATCTGAGTGTTGAGTTTTCCACTGTGAAACTTTCAGCAGTTCAACTAGGGTCCATTTAAAGGGAAATTTAAAGACCTCATGGCTGATTGCCAAAGTAAATAAATGAAAATTTGGCAGCTAGAGAGTGTTAGGAGTTAATTTTTTTTAAAATGAAAGATAGGAGCAAATAGCACCACGGAGGGCTGTCTGCTGGGCTTTGACTGTTTCCAGTGAATCCAAACCTCACAGCTAGCCACTCACAGCTTGGGAAGACATCCATCCGGCACATATGTAACCCTCCTTTTACATTTATACAGTTTTACATTTTGTAATGCATTGGAAACATAACTAAGAACACAAAAGTGTAGAAAAGAAGCAGTTAATCAAGAGATTGTCTTGTTCCTCTCGGTAGCCACACAGGTTTGTGCTACCTTTCCCTGTGGCTGACCTTACTGCTTCTTACACTGAAACAACAGCAAGGCTTAGCTTTCTTCATTTGCAAGAAATTTGTAGAAAAGATGAGGAGACTTTAGTATCGTGGGAGTCACTATTTACAGAACACTGGCTGAGTTTTGGTGGACCCTTTCCCCAAGTGTGAAGAAGGAGCCATTAGAGTCTGGAAAAGAGATTTTATTCCACACAGCTCATGCCAGCTAAAACACCATGTTCCCTTAACTGAGCACCCTCAGTTATTCCTATTTTCCATGACAGTGTTCAGTGGGGGTCTTCTGGCTAGCCTCCCATTGTATGGAAAACAAAACATTTTAATGCCTTGAGCACTGAACTCTCACCAAGAAGTACATCTTAAGAACTATAAGTGTACATTCCTGTGTTGAACAGTTCCTTTCTCTAGGCTTGAGTTTTATTAATTCATAGATGTTTTTTTTTTGCATTTGTCCTTATTTTATTTTTTTTAATTCACATTCCAAATAATTTCCCCTTTCCCGTTTCCTCCCTCCCCGAAAGTCGCATAAGCCCCCTTCCCTCCCCCTTTTCTCCATTCAACCCCCTCTCCTTTCTCTGTCCTGGCGTTCCCCTACATCCAGTCTTTCCAGGACCAGGGGTCTCTCCTTCCATCTTCTTAGAAATCTATTGCTATGCGAATTCTGTCTAGGGTATTCCGAGATTCTGGGTTAATATCCCCTTATCAGTGACTGCATACCATGTGTGTTCTTTTGTGATTGGGTTACCTCACTAAGGATGATATTTTCAAGTTCTGACCATTTGCCTAGGAATTTCATGAATTCATTGTTTTTAATTGCAGAGTAGTATTCCATTGTGTAGATATACCACATCTTCTGAATCCATTCCTCCATTGAGGGACATCTGGGTTCTTTCCAGCTTCTGGCTATTATAAATAAGGCTGCTATGAACATAGTGGAGCATGTGTCCTTATTGCATGCAGGTAAAACCTCTGGGTATATGCCCAGGAGTGGTATAGCCGGATCCTCCGGGAGTGTCATGCCCAGTTTTCGGAGGAACCACCAGACTGCTTTCCAGAACTGTTCCACAAAATAGAAACAGAAGGAACAGTACCCAACTCGTTCTATGAAGCCACAATTACACTAATACCAAAAGCACACAAAGATCCGACAAAGAAAGAGAATCTCAGGCCAATCTCTCTTATGAATATCGATGCAAAAATACTCAATAAAATTCTTGCCAACCGAATCCAAGAACACATCAAAACCATCATTCACTACGATCAAGTAGGCGTCATCCCAGGGATGCAGGGATGGTTCAATATAAGGAAATCCATCAATGTAATCCACTATATAAACAATCTCAAAGAAAAAAACCACATGGTCATCTCATTAGATGCTGAGAAAGCATTTGACAAAATTCAGCATCCTTTCATGCTAAAGGTCTTGGAAAGATCAGGAATTCAAGACCCATAACTAAACATAGTAAAAGCAATTTGCAGCAAACCGGTAGCCAGCATCAATCTAAATGGAGAGAAACTTGAAGCAATCCCACTAAAATCAGGGACTAGACAAGGCTGCCCTCTCTCTCCATATCTTTTCAATATAGTACTTGAAGTTCTAGCTAGAGCAATTAGACAACAAAAAGAGGTCAAAGGGATACAAATTGGAAAGGAAGAAGTCAAACTATCACTATTTGCAGACGATATGATAGTATACTTAAGCGACCCAAAGAACTCCACCAGAGAACTCCTACAGCTGATAAACGACTTCAGCAAAGTGGCCAGATATAAAATCAACTCAAGCAAGTCAGTAGCCTTCCTATACTCAAAGGATAAGCAGGCTGAGAAAGAAGTAAGAGAAATGATACCCTTCACGATAGCCACAAACCATATAAAGTATCTTGGCGTGACTCTAACCAAACAAATGAAAGATCTGTATGACAAGAACTTCAAGTCTCTGAAGAAAGAAATTGAAGAAGACCTCAGAAGATGGAAAAATCTGCCATGCTCATGGATTGGCAGGATTAATATAGTAAAAATGAGCATCTTACCAAAAGTAATATACAGATTCAATACAATCCCCATCAAAATCCCAACTCAATTCTTCATAGAGTTAGAAAGAGCAATTCAAAAATTCATCTGGAATAACAGAAAACCCAGGATAGCTAAAACTATTCTCAAGAGTAAAAGAACCTCTGGGGGAATCAGTATCCTGGACCTCAAGCTGTACTACAGAGCAATAGTGTTAAAAACCGCATGGTATTGGTACAGTGACAGGCATGTAGATCAATGGAACAGAATTGAAGACCCAGATGATTTTCTTAAGAACTGAAATTTGTCACAATTTATGCTATGATTTAATACAATTTTAACTCACAAAAATGTTTATTAAGCAGAGAAGATTCTTCTGAAGTGTCACACTATTGAAAGACTTACAAATTTTCATTATGTTCTAGCAATAAGAGGAGAATCCACTAGTAAAGGAAACTAAGATATTGCAGATTCAGACATTATTATATTAACTGTTCAAAAATCAATCTGGTCCTTTACTAACTTTTTCATTGGTTCACAGGAATTATGGTGGCTCGCTGACTGATACAATTGAAAAATGCTGTCACAAAATACGGCTTATATGAACATTTGGGATGTGAGAGGGTCTTTGCAGAGGCAGAGACATGGCTGCATTTCAATTCTCACTACAGGTTTTGGCTTGGAATTGCTTCATTAGATTCAGCTGTTTCATTACCAACTGCCTGTAGCCATTTGTCCTAGGAAGCTATGAATAGGCATTTAGCTAATAATATAGAAAGCTCCGGGTTTTCTTTGTCACTTTCACTTAAAATGGTGAGAGAGATGGAGAACGAAAGCTGTTGCCAGGCCTGTTTCCAAACTACCCCCTTTAAATGATGCTAGCTTTTAGGGCAGTAATCAGCTGCGTAAATGTGGTCTTTTCACAACCCTGCAGACTGGATACCTTGATCAACATTGAGAGGTGATTCTATAAATTCTCCTCACAGATTGACAAGCCTGTGAGATGCTAGATGTCTTAAGTGAGCCAATATATACACAATGTCTCCACATGCAGAAATATCGCATCAAACCCAGAAGTATATTAAAGTATCACCTGCCAATTTAAAGCAAATTTTTAAAAAAGCCAAGGCATTTTTAATACAAACAAAATAACCCATTTCACTGTACAAATTGATCAATAAAAGAACATATGTTTAATGATTTTTATTGCTTAGTCACACAGCTAAGAACGATCACATTGCAAGTTATACATACGATAAGTCAATTAGCATGCATTTCCATATGAATTCTCTACCAGGCCATGGGGTGTAGCCTCCTATGGAAGTCTGAAGCCACTGGGTTTCCCATGTCAACAGAGTTACACCATGTCCGTATAACTAAATACATGTTACTGTGGAAACTCATTAACTAAACCAGTAGTGTCTTTTATTTTAATGTATGCTTTCCAAAACCAACATCACCTATGGTCTGTACAATAATTTCTCCAAATCACAGCCTGTGATCTTCCCAAGACCTGCTGTAACCATGGAGAGTTTAATTAGCTAAGCTATTTTCCCATCTTGTCTTAATCTTGGTAGTATTTATATATTTCTTCATTTTTTTCCATTTTAATGACAGACATTCTTTATTTTCATGCTAGCTTATTTTTCTTGGAGTCTGATACCAGCCGCTCTCTAGTCACTTTTTTAGCCTAGCCAGTATGGCACCAGTACTTTCAAATTCTTCATGAGTTTTTGACTTGTATAAGGGTGATTGATTCTGACACCTATTTCCACTTGGTGAGACCTTATAAATCCAGTCATGCTCTCCTTAATAATCTATCTAGAGTATAGTGAAAATAGTATTTTATGTGTAACAAAGACATTTGCTATTCTTGTCTAGTTAGTGTTCATATCACAGTAGCTGAGAGTCTGAATCCTGTGGAAGTCACACTAATGGGGACAGTGGGACAGTCATGATGCCTTCTGCAGAGAATGGGTTCATTATTGTATTAAAGTGTCCTGTTGGCTATTTTCCCATTCATTAAAAACACTAAGGCTATGCATTATTAGAAAACAAAACAGAGATATAAACACCACCGCTGTATTTCAGACATTTGCTGTGGTGCTACCGCAAGATATTGATCAGATGCAGTGGTGAGGTCAAGATATCAGGTTGTGTGACATTCATGAAAACAGAGAGAATAGGTGAAAGTCAAAGCAGATGTCATGGACTTCTGAAATCCTGATGTGACTGGTGTTCTGGAATTCAAAACAAAAATGGCACAAAGGATACAAATTCCTCTAAGCATGTCCACCTGACCAATAGAATGAAAAACACCAGCAAGACACCTCCAAATTTTGATTACATTATCTGCTAGAAGAAAAGCTACTAAGGAAAACAGATTGACTTATATGCAGATGCTTCTTCTAAACAACATATTTCTACAATTAAAGGAATTGTCCATGGGGATTTATCATATGTGAGTTGACATTGATCACACACTGGTATCATAAATGAATTCATAGCATATTAACTTGTGAAGCAGTTATTTTTCCTCAGATTTCCTCTGAGTTGGAGATTTTTCATCTTCATAATTACATACAAATATTTACTGTTGTTTTTGTAGTCGTGAAAATCATTCTTTATTACCAGTGGCTTCTTTCATAGTTTTTTTTTGTTTTTTTTTTATTTTATTTTATTTTTTTAATTTACATTCCAAATCACTTCCCCTTTCCCGTTTCCTCCCTCCCCGAAAGTCCCATAAGCCCCCTTCCCTCCCTCTTTTCTCCATTCAACCCCCTCTCATTACTTCCTCATTGTCTCTTAGATGTCTGATGCTGACAAAAAAATGTTCTTAGTTTCTCATGCTTTTCCACAGTTTCAAATATTTGATTGTTTCATCAATCACAGTTGTTATTAAATGGCACACTACTTCTATAATCACTAGTAGGATAGATTAATAAATAAATTAAACTTTACGTTTAATATATTTAAGGTCATAAGGTTAGATATTTAAAGTTCAGAGGGTGAAATACTCAACACAAGAATGAATGTTCAGGTTTTGATTGCCATAGGCTGGGAGTGTTGATGGCATTGCAGATATGACAGGGTGAGGGTTTTGAGATGGAATTATCCCAGTTATCTGGCACAGCTCTCTGTAATTATGGGGATCTCCAAGGAGAGAAACCCAGAAGGCAAAACCAGAGGACAAGATGCCATGCACTTTGAAGATAGGTGAAGAACCACAAGCCAAGGAAAAAGAGAGAGAGACCAGGAGGTACAGAGGTGGACCAGACAGCTTCACTCTGCAGATCCACCATAGCAGTGTGTCCTGGTAACCCCTGATAATCACTCACACTGACTGGAGCATTTGATACTTTCTCAGAAGAAATGTCTGCCTCTTACCGAATTATGAAGATGCACAGTGTGCTTCTCATCCTGTGTGAGTCGTTGGCCAAGGCGGTCAGTATTAGTTCAACAAATCTTCTGATGATTTTTTTTCCATTCATCACCCACAGTCTTCTGTGAAAATAAATGGAGTTACCAGCAGTAGCATCTCTAACCATATCCCTAGAATGGATTTGACCACATCATGTCCACAAAAGTAACTCCAGTTGTATATGTCAGAGCTGGTGGTCCCATCATGCTCTCTGCTAGTGTCTCCTCCACCTATGAAGTTACTCCAAGAAAAATATCCACAGGGAATTGGGCTGGACTCCCTTAATCCTTACCCTCGCACTATATAAACTTTAATTACCAGATCATTAAGTTGACTGCTATACTTTGATTAACACACCAATCACTGGTTTCTTAGAAAGGAGACATATTTAGGGCCCCTGACAGATTTTATTGCACATACCTTTAGGAGGGCTGCTTTTAGAGACCACAGAGGCTGATGGAATTTTGCCAGAGGCACAGTCCTGAAAGACTGTAATTAAGGAAGCTTGGGAATGCTAGCCACCACTAGCCTAGACATAATCCCCCAGACTAAACTGAAGCCATGTAAAATTCTGAGTAATGTTTGAAAGGCGTAACCAGGCAGGACCCCTGGCTACTGTTGGGATTTCGGCCTCACACTGTTGCAGAAGAATCAGTCCTTCAGACTTTCATTTCAAGTTTGGAAGATTTTTGTTTTGTTTTCGTGTATTTTTCCTCATTTTGAACAAAACCCAGAATGATTTTACTGGGCATTCAGTAAATCAGTAAGAAGGCCCCTTAGTTTAATTAAATATGCTTCTGCAACTAATCTTTTCTAACATATTAAGTAAGGCAGAAACTATGTCTCAAATTCAGCTACCACAATTATTCAATTGAATAAATCCTGAAAGTCCTCTAAGAAGTTTTCTCTATTGATTCTTGGTTTTGTATAATAATAACTTAGGTTAAAGTCATCATCTCTCATATCTTTATGAGAAAAACTAACTCAAGGGAAAAAAAAAGAATGATTTTTTGTTTACAAAAGTGATAAGCAAATTAATGAAGTCCCCACAGAGTCCTCTGACCTGGACAGTAACAGAAAGTCCACGACAGATAAAAAGGAAGAGTGCTTGGCATGTGTCTAAGCAGGTTGTCTGGTTCAGCGATGCATGAACTTTGATATTCAGCATTGACACCACAGCAGGAGACCAAGTTTTATTACTTATGCAGAAACTGGAAAACTACACTTAAAACATCTTTACTGAGTTTCAAGGTATACACAAATCTTTTTAATTTAAATACTAAAATATAATAATGTGCTTTTTGTCATAGTTTTAAAGGAGATAGATGCCACAGAAATTTGACATTCTTCGGACATTGCTTTTGGATAAACATTAGAACTCCTCAGGGAATTTCATTTACATAAATGACAAAGGGTCTTAGAGGTTCTTGAGTACAAATTTGTGTGGGTCTGTAGTTAGCAAAGTGGCATCAAATAAACAAATGGGTGATTGAAATGGAGAAGAGCATAGACATTGCCTCTCAGACATGGGCTTGACTTGTCTTCAATGATTATAACACATTGAACACATAAGTCAAGGAAACTATTGTTTGTTGATTTTGAGACAAAATATCTCTGTCAACTATATTAACCTAGACCTTGCGATAATAATCCTGTGCCAGACTCCTGAACTAGAATTATAGGCATGTGACATTGTAGCTTGCTAGCTGTGTTTGTTTATTTATTTATTTATACATACCAAGTTCTGTGATCGAGTTCATAGTTTTGCATATGCCAAGCAAGTGCTCCAAAAGGTGGGCGGAGAATTACTGTGAAGTTTGGGAAGCATGGATATTGCTTCAGTTACAGAACTATTGTACATTTGGACAGGATTTTGAGTTACCCAGAAAAGTACTTTCCCCACATACATTGACTTGCTCACTTATGCTTGTCTCACAGATTTACACACACACACACACACACACACACACACACACACATACATATGTATGCGTAGATATACACATATACAGTGTCTACTACAGTCTTTGAATCATTGTAAAGTTGCCAGCCTTTGCTTTTCAGCCTTTTGTAAGATCATTGTGAAACAACTGGTCAGATCATAGGATTGTGAAAAACATGAAATGCATATCCTTATGACTTTTGTATTTGTGTTTTGTTAAATTAGATAAACAACTCTGTAAAGGATTGATAAGAAATAAACCAAGCATATGAAAGAAAGGGATGGCTATTTATTTTCAAAGTTGAAATAATTATGGATTTTGTTGGCTGAAGTTATATAGAGATTTATGCTATGTGATCTAAGGTGAAATGGTGGCTTCAGAGAAATAATGAGATCTCAAAAACTCCTTGCTGAAATTATCCTTGGAGGGTGAAGTGTATCTGCCTTAAAGAATATTTTTTTCTTGCAGTTAAGAGGTCTGGAGGCCCCGTGCATTAAGTTTTACCACCATCCAAAGAGGACACACAGAGGGACCCATGGCTCCAGATGCATATGAGGCCCTTGGTCCTGAGAAGGCTAGATGCACCAGTGTAGGGGAATGCCAGGACAGGGAAGCAGGAGTGGGTGGATTAGTGAGTGGGGGCAATGGTTTAGGGTTTTTTTCGTGGAGGGGGAACCAGAAAATGGGACAATATTTGAAATGTAAATAAAGAATATATCATTTTTTTCTTAGATATAATATTTATTTACATTTCAAATGATTTCCCCTTTCCTGGTTCCCCCCTCCCCGAAAGTCCCATAAGCCCTCGTCCCTCCCCCTGTTCCCCAATCAAACCCCTCCTGTTTCCCTGTCCTGGTATTCCCCTACAGTGCTGCATCAAGTCTTTCCAGGACCAGGGGCCTCTCCTTCCTTCTTCTTGGGCATCATTGGGTATGTGAATTGTGTCTTGGGTATTCTGAGCTTCTGGGCTAATATCTACTTATCAGTGAATGTATACCATGTGTGGGTTTTTTTTTTTGTGATTGGGTTGCCTCACTTAGGATAATATTTTCCAGTCCACCCATTTGCCTAAGAATTTCATGAATTCATTGTTTTTAATAGCTGAGTAGTATTCCATTGTGTAAATATACTACATTTTCTGTATCCATTCTTCCGTTGAGGGACATCTGGGTTCTTTCCAGCTTCTGGCTATTATAAATAGGGCTGCTATGAACATAGTGGAGCATGTGTCCTTATTACATGCTGGGGAATCCTCTGGGTATATGCCCAAGAACATATCTAATAAAAAAAGTTTTACTCTGGCAGTGTAATTTACAAGTGCTATGGATATACAAATCATGTTTAAATATAAAGATATGCTAAAAGAAAAAAATGAATATTTTTCATTATTATGTTAGCATGTACAGTAGTGTTCCATTTAATGTTTAAGAGTGCTAATATTATCTAAACATACAGAAACAGTTACCAATTCTTCCTTGTATCATAACTAATACTTGTTCTTTGATGCATTTTATGAAATACTCTCATTAAGTATTTGACTTTACACAAACAAACAAACAAACAAACAAAAAGAGCCCTACCTTCATATTACACCGTTGTCTTTGAATTTAGATGTGTGTTGGTTTGGGATATCTCTTCTTGGCACTTGTTGTAAGTTCCTCCATAGCAAACCAAGGAACCTGGGGAGGTTCCAATGTTTTCTCTGTCCTTTCCACATAAGCACACTTGTCCCTGCATTGTGCTCTGTAACCATCTCTGTTAGGAGAGTCCTTACCTGAAATACTTCTGTTTACAAATTATTTTCCCGTATCTGCCTGCTATTAGGCTAATTTTACAAAGACAGTTTTTATTGCTGATGTCATATCCCTAGAGGCTGTGATACTCCCAGTTCATGAAAAATACTCTCCAAGAATCTGAGGGGATGGAGCAGTGAGTTAATAAACTTTTGGAAAGCAACAGCACCGTAAGTAGCAAGGATGAATTACATGTAATCCATTACCTTTGCTATTTATCTTTAATTTCACCAATATTAGAGAAGAAATTAAGATGCTTGCTTGTTTTGCTCCATTTTTTTCCAATCAAGTAATGTCAGAAGGACAAGAATGGAAAGAAATAACAACTGGGAGATAAAAAAATAATTGTGTAATTTGGACTGTTTGTATGATCACGACAGGCTGATTTGTGTCACAGGGGGATAAGTTCAGGTTTTGGAAGAGGATTAGGAAAATCTCAACCTTCTCTTCTAGCAATTTCCTATGTAAGCAGATAAGTTGTTTTAAGAAAAGGTCATTGAAATAGGATTATAACCATTTACTTCATTAAAAAAAAGAAACGGTGATCTATAGCCAAAAGTCCCAAAGCTTTTTTAATATCTCGGTGAGCCAAGGAACAACCTCCAAATCTGGTTCAAATCATTTTTGGAAAAGTGATTATTAGATTTCATCAGCCAGGGATTCTATTGTCTCTTATCCTGTGCAGAGAAGAGGGGGATGTGACAGAAAAGCTACCAGATGACACATATCTGGACAGATTGGAGGAAAGATTACAAATGTGACCCTCTCATGCTGAGAGCGGACAATGAGCATGAATCAGGCCTGGTGTCGGTTTCTCTACCTCAAGGACACTTCCCTATTACCTAGTTCTA
>BTHU01000003.1:119405719-119488219 GCA_036184795.1 Tokudaia tokunoshimensis | reverse complement strand
TATTCAGATATTAAGGAATGACTTTAGATATTGTACATATGTTTTGGGGTAGAACATGCATGCAGCTGCTTTTGTCTTATGTTTTTTATTCCTGGTTTAGGAAATAATATACAAATGTCTAGTTTTCTAAAGACAAATCTGAATTTGGAAATTTTAGAATTTAGCCAAAATTGAGTAATTTACTTTTCTAGGTATCCCCTACTCCTGAAGACGTTTCATCTTTCCTCTTTTTTTTTTCCACTGACACAAACTCAACTGATAGAATCAATGAGAAGAAGACATAAAAGCAAGGGTCTGTTGCATTTCCTCTAAGTCTAGTCTCTCAGTAATGTAAAAGGTAGTGTGGTCCCAGCCCTTCTCCAACTCCAAACTCCAGTCTTACCCTCTGAGCCACCTTTCCAGCCCCAAATTACTCTCTTAATCAATATTACCTTTACTCCATCTGCAGGTCAAAGTGAGGACCCCATTGTTGACACATTTTGGGTTCCCTAAGATGAATGCAATCCATCCAAACTGTTGTTACTGTTTAAATATTTTTCTCCACATCTACCACTCCCATTCAGGTCTTTTCCTGCTATTTCACACTGAGTTGATGTGTCTGCACACACTTGGGACACCATGTTGTAAATAATCCTTCTCCATCTCTACAAAGGAAGACTGCCTCAGTTTAAAGCCATTATGCCTCCTTATCAACAATCTCACTTAAACATTTTGAGGAGTTTTATCTTTGATAAGGACAGCAATGTCTAACAAATCCTTTCCTACTCTGCAATAACCCTCTTCTAAAATCTTTCCTCTGAATCATTTCTCATCATCTTTCAGACCTGTTTTACTCCAAAGCACATCCACTTACTAGATACATAGAAAACATTCTTCTTTTTATTTAACAGAATATTTTTATTGTACAAAATGTTTGAATGCAATGAAAGGACACATGCTACACTATTGGCTCATTCATACTAGTTTGTCCAGTTATATGAGATATAAAAGGGCATTTGGGGCAGGTTAATGATATCATCACCCCTACTCCAAGCTCATCTGCTTTGTTTGTTGTTGAATACCTCTCCTTAGGAGTGAGTGAATTAAGTAGCTTAGAGTGTCATCTTCTATTAGGCTAACCAGGAGATAGAAATAGGCTTTTCTTTTTTTATGAAATCTTACAGAGGATCAAAGCTCACACAAAATCAGAAGTAGATTATATAACAAGTACGTTATGCTGTTTTCTCTGAGTGAAGCCATGGAATGAGTTCTGAGACATGTGACCGATTTGGTTCTCCTCACGTGAGGGCCATCACACTTGCCATTTACAGTGTTTGAAGAATGAGCCCAATGGTTGTTAGCATGCATGAATAAATCACTAGAATCCCGTGATTCTTTTTTTTTGGTTTTATGTTTATTCTTTATATACATTATATCTTGACCTCAGTTTTCCCTACTTCTATTCCCCCCCCACCTCTCCTCACCCCTAGATCCACTACTTTTCCATTTCCCTTTTAAAAGAAAAAGGAGAAACAAGAAAAGAACAAGGATGTCAGCCAAACACGGCATACCAACTTACAATAAAACTAGGCACAAACCTTCATATCAAGCCGGGATAAAGTGATCCAATAGGAAGAAAAGGGTCCCAAGAGCAGTCAAAGGAGTAGGTGACAACCCTCATTCCCACTGTGAGGAGACAACAAGAACTCCAAGCTACATAACCATAACATGTATGCACAGGACCTAGTTCAGTTACGTACAGCGTTTGTAATTGCTATGAGCCCTGCTTAGGCTGGGGTTGAGTCTATGGCCTGTACTCTTGTGGTATCTTTGACCCCCTCTGGCTCCTAATATTCTTCTCCCAGCTACACTTCATGGTTCCCTAGCTTTGCCTAGTGTTTGGCTGTGGGTCTTTGTATATGCTTCTCTCAGTTGCTGGATGATGCCTCTCTGAAAGCAATTGGGTCAGGCACTATATTCTGGAGCAAGTATAGTAGAATATCATTAGGAATCATTTCATTGTCTTGATTTTTCTTTCTTAATGACTGATGTGAATATGGTTGGATTCTTTTTTTTTTCACTTTAGCTCATACAGTTTTATTTATATTGTACACATGTCATTATAAATCATCCTTACACTTTGTAGACACATACAATAAAATTGCCTTATAATCAGACTATGGGAGGTGTGGAATATTTTTCCAATTCAAATACCCTACTCTATTCGGATAATGTCATATGAGTTTCTGAGAATACTTGCAACTTCCTTTTGTATGTACAGATATTTTATATAATTAGATATTTTCTTTATTTACATTTTAAATGCTATCCCCTTTCCTCATTTCCTCTCCAAAATCCCCCTATCCCATCCTCCCTCCCCCTACTCACTAACCCATGCACTCCAGTTTCCCTGTCCTGGCATTCCCCTACCCTGGGGCAATGAGCCTTCACAGGTCCAAGAGCCTCTCCTCCCTTTGATGTCCAACCAGGCCATCCTCTGCTACCCTTGTGGCTGGAGCCATGAGTCCCTCCATGGCTACTCTTTGGTTGGTGGTTAAGTCCCTGGGAGCTCTGGGGGTACTGGTTGGTTCATACTGTTGTATGATTGGCATTTTTCTTCTATTTCTGATTAGTGTCACCATAAACAGTCACACAGATTTTTGTGATTTGGAGATAGGTGTAGTACTTTACTTTCAGACACTCTGCTGCTTTCTATGTTAGACATGAAATGTCTGAAACAACATAATAAAATATATTGCTGCCCCTCTGCCCCTTACTTTGACAGTCATATATGGAAGCCGTATAGTTATCAATGACAACAATTATGTACTTATTACCTACTAGAGTTTCATCGTAGGAAATTAATTACTACCCAGGTTCTCTTACAAACCTGTATGCATGTCCTGTAATTATCTATTTTTTTTGAAGAGATGATGTTCAAACGTTCAAATTTCCGAAAGGCCAGCACAATTTCCAAAATCCACATCCATCTTTCCCTACTTATAACTTTCCCCACTACAGCAGAGTTTATAGACACCGGAAAAATGCACAAGGGTATTTATTTGCAGTTAACAGCTATTACCTGGCAATTTTTTGTTAGATATTTGCTTTATTTACATTTCAAATGCTATCCCCTTTCTCCAAAAACTCCCTATCCTGTCCCCCTCCCCCTGCTCACCAACTCACCCACTTCCACTTTCCTGACCTGGCATTCCCCTACACTGGGGCATCAAGCCTTCACAGGACCAATGGCCTCTCCTCTCATTGATGTCTGAAAAAGCAATCCTCTGCTATCTATGCAGGTGGAGCCATGGGTCCCTCCATGTGTACTCTTTGTTGGTGGTTTAGTCCCTAGGAGCTATGGGGTGTACTGGTTGGTTCATATTGTTGTTCCTCCTATGGGGCTGCAGACCTCTTCAGATCCTTGGGTCCTTTCTCTAGTTCCCCCATTGGGGACCCTGTGCTCAGTCCATTGGATGGCTGTGAGCATCAAGTTTTGTATTTGTCAGTCACTGACAGAGTCTCTCAGAAGACAGCTATATAAGGCTCCTGTCAGCTAGCATTTGTTGGCATTCACAATAGTGTCTGGGTTTGGTAACTGTATATAAGATTGAACCCCAGGTGGGGCAGTTGCAGATGATATGATAGTATACTTAAGTGACCCTAAAAATTCTACCAGAGAACTCATAAATCTAATAAACAACTTTAGCAAAGTGACTGGGTATAAAATTAACTCAAACAAATCAGTAGCTTTCCTCTACTCAAAGGATAAAGAGGCTGAGAAAGAAATTAGGGAAACAACACCCTTCACAATAGTCACAAATAATATAAAATACCTTGGTATGACTCTAACCAAGCAAGTGAAAGATCTGTATGACAAGAACTTCAGGTCTCTGAATAAAGAAATTGAAGAAGATTTCAGAAGATGGAAAGATCTCCCATGTTCATGAACTAGCAGGGTTAATATAGTAAAAAATGGCCATCTGGCCTAAAGAAATCTACAGATTCAATGCAATCCCCATCAAAATTCTAATTCAATTCTTCATAGAGTTAGAAAGAGCAATTTCCAAATTCATTTGGAATAACAATAAAACCTAGAATAGCAAAAACTATTCTCAACAATAAAAGAACTTCTGGCAGAATCACCATCCCTGACCTCAAGCTATACTACAGAGCAAACATGATAAAAACTGCATGGTATTGGTACAATGACAGGTAGGTAGATCAATGGAATAGAACTGAATACCCAGAAACAAACCCACACACCTACGGTCACTTGATCTTTGATAAAGGAGCTAAAACTATCTAGTGAAAAAAAGACAGCATATTCAACAAATGGTGCTAGTTCAACTGGCAGTCAGTATGGTTAGATTCTTAAACATGTGGTAACAAAGTCTCCTTAATCAGTTACAGAGGATGATGACTTCTATAACACTAGTATAAGTCCAGGCAAGAAACTCATGCTGCTGAAAAGTGGAAATCAATAGACTCTGTAATTTTCTGAATACTGTAGCAATGTTAAATATCAATATAAGAAACTCCTGTGTGAGCCACCATGCCCAGGTGTGAAGCATCATACACAGATATAATATCCCATGCCCAGGGGTAAGCTCCCATGCACAAATGTGAAGCATCATGCCCAAGCCTAGTTGTGAACAGCAGTGTCCATGAGTGAGCAGTCATCCCCAGGAAGAAACAGCCATCCCCAGGGGAGAGCAGCCATGCCTAGGAGTGAATCATCATGTCCAGGATTGAGCAATAATGCCCAGGTGTGACCAGACATACACTGCTTCCCCCCCTCCCCTCCCCTCCCCTCCCCTCTCTTCCCCTTCCCTTCCCTTCCCTTCCCTTCCCTTCCCTCCCCTCCCCTCCCCTTCCCTTCCCCTTCCTTTCCCTTCCCTTCCCTTCCCTTCTTTTCTCTTCTCTCTTCTCTTTTTTCTTATGCTACTTTGCATATTTTCCTTTCATCCACTCCTCCCCAGTTCTCTTGCTCCCCTCCCCTCTCCATCTTCCTTTCCCTTTGTGTAATCTTGTTTTCCCTTTCCTTCTTCTCATTCTCCTCTCTTCCTGCCCCCACTTATTTTTACTGTTTCTGTTACCACCCTCCTTCTTTCCTTTCTATCCCATTTCTTCTTCTATTACCTATCCTGTCTCTACCTCCTCTCCTGCCACTGTCTGAAATATACTGGTCTCTCCTATTTGTGTCTATCCAGGTTATTATTATTTTTTCAAAGCTTCTGTAGAAAAGGTATTAGAGATTAAGAAAAATTTTTCATCAGTGTTCATTACATTAATGTATTAATCAGTATTCATAGCAATCTGGGGCATGCAAAAGGTAGAGATTGAAGGAAAGTAAATAATGGACTTATGTTCTCTGAATGGAAGAATTTTTATACTTATGGTGGCTTAGGACAGAATGTAACTGTATGTCGGTATCAGGGCATCTGGGATTTTATCTAAGAACATGTATCTAAAAAGTAAAGAAAAACTTCTGTGTGGCATCACTTCCTCTCTTTGTAATATTTTTATTTTATTACCCACATTACCAAGTTTCTGATGACCAATATACAGTGACGTGTGTGAGATGTGCTGAATATCTTAGTGTGACTTTCCCTTTGGCATAAGCATCATTAAAATCTAGCCACCCATAGTTACAGAAGCCAGAAGGCCACAGCTGGGTGTAAACCCAGGCGAAGGCCAAACCAGATGTCTCACTCTACCCACCCCCTAGGCATCCAAGAACTACATCGTTATGCTGAGATTTTCAGAGCTTGAGAACCACACCCTTGAATTAGTGAGAATCCTCCACTCTTAGAGGAAAGAACAAAGGTACTGTTTCAGATGTCTCAGGAGACCTACCTTCTGATATAAAGATGTGGCTTGTTTTGTAATATTAGGCATAGGGACATCTGGACCGATTAAACAGATGTGCATGGTTTATGTGTGCTTCTCACACTCCCATTGTTTGTTTAATTCATATTCACACCCTTTAATTTGGTAACAAGAATGCAGCCAAGGCTGGATGGTTTAACAGAAAGAGCCCTGCCTTAAAATCCTAAACCTTGTTTTAATTTTCTGTGGCATTCCTCATCTCTACACTCAAAACTCATAGTCACTCACTGTAATTTTAATTTTCTTGTAATAAAATTTGTAAAGAGGCTGCTTATCACAAACATGGTGTGAAAGAAAAAAGTATACCGAGGTTAATATTAAAGAAGATGAGGCGAATTCCTATCCCACTGGGAAGATGAAGTCGTAGTTAACTCTGATAATGATTGAGGGCACTGTCTGTTGTACACGATTTTTACATGGGTTCTAGAACTTCGACAAAAGGAGCAAACTCCTGTCTGTAGTGACTATACAGGTTACATCTGGGAGAAGTGGGATTTGAATAGGATAGACAAGAGGATGCTGCATAGGATAAAGTAGAGGAGGGGAATAAGACTTAGTTCTTGACAAATTTCAACACTAAAAGAGGCATTTTCCCACACAAGTTTAATAAATGAGAACCTGAGGGAGCAGTGTTCCCGAGAACTAATTTTCTATAACACCAGAGATGATATTTTAGTCCTGTATCATATTGTTAAGAAAAATATGCTGACATGAGAGCCAGAGAACATTCGCATTAGTATGGCTGGAGGGAAAAGAAACTATGTCCGTGAAATGGGAAGGCTCATGCAGGTAAAATATTTAACATTATTGAGTTCTTCCACAGTAGGAAGCTATACATGACTTCATACAAAGCTGAATATTTTGTAAGGAATTTCAGGCAAGTTAAGCAAGCAAAATGAAGAAGAAAATTCCATTCTTTCCTGTGATGATGAATGTGTTGCTTTTTAAAAATTTCTTGTTACTTTGTGCATTATTATTGCAACATTTTTTTAATCTTCATATTCTAGAGCCCACTAAGGAAAGAGGCACAAAAGGTCAGAGTACAGTGGATTTATATCCTTCCTTTAAAATTAAGGAAACAGTGAGATTACAGAAATGAACAGTGGCCTTTAATCTTATTTAAAGTTTATTTAATCATTTGTCTATATACATGTGTGTGTGTGCTCATGTGTGTGTGTGTGCGTGCATGCACGCGTGTGTGCCTCTCTGTGTAGCTTTGACTCTCACTGTTTCTGTGTGTGTATGTGCCTCTGTGGATGCTTCTTGTATGTGCCCCCCTCTCTCTGTGTATATACGAATGAGGTTAGAAAATAACTTACAGGAATCTGTCCTCCCCTTGCTTAATGTAAGTTCTAAGGATGAAACTCAGATCATCCAATGACAACAAGCCTTTATCTTTTGAGCCATATCATGGTCCAATAAACAGTGTTTAAATGGATGAAATATTCTAAATTTGAAGCATAAGACATATGCTTTTTCCATGAAGAGGCCAGATCTTTGCTGAAGAGACTTCCAAGATGTGCTGTTAAATTTATAACCAAACATTAATCTCTCCTTCGTTTTTAAAAATAAATAACCTGGTCAATGGCTCTTGAATTTGCATAAAGTCAAAGTAAATATCTCAGATTAAATGCAAATTGACCCATTCTTATCTCCTTGCACTAAGCTCAATTCCAAGTGGATCAAGGATCTCCACATAAAACCAGACACACTGAAACTAATAGAAGGGAAACTAGGGAAGAACCTTGAACATAAGGGCACAGGGGAGAATTTCCTGAACAGAACTCCAATAGCTTATGCTCTAAGATCAAGAATAGACAAATGGGACCTCATTAAATTACAAAGTTTTTGCAAGGCAAAAGACACTGTCAAAAAGACAAAGCGGCAACCAACTAACTGGGAAATGATCTTTACCAACCTTACATCCGACAGAGGGCTAATATCCAATATATACAAAGAACTAAAGAAGTTAAACTCCAGACCCTATTTAACCCTATTAAAAATGGGGTACAGAGCTAAACAAAGAGTTCTCACCTGAAGAATATCTAATGGCTGAGAAGCACCTAAAGAGATGTTCATCATCCTTAGTCATTAGGGAAATGCAAATCAAAACAACCCTGAGATTCCATCTCACACCAGTCAGGATGGCTAAGATCAAAAACACAGGAGACAGCAGTTATTGGCGAGGATGTGGAGAAAGAGGAACACTCCTCCACTGATGGTGGAATTACAAGCTGGTACAACCACTCTGGAAAGCAGTCTGGCGGTTCCTCAGAAAACTGGGTATGACACTCCCGGAGGATCCGGCTATATCACTCCTGGGCATATACCCAGAGGCTTTACCTGCATGCAATAAGGACACATGCTCCACTATGTTCATAGCAGCCTTATTTATAATAGCCAGAAGCTGGAAAGAACCCAGATGTCCCTCAACGGAGGAATGGATTCAGAAGATGTGGTATATCTACACAATGGAATACTACTCTGCAATTAAAAACAATGAATTCATGAAATTCCTAGGCAAATGGTCAGAACTTGAAAATATCATCCTTAGTGAGGTAACCCAATCACAAAAGAACACACATGGTATGCAGTCACTGATAAGGGGATATTAACCCAGAATCTCGGAATACCCTAGACACAATTCGAATATCAATAGATTTCTAAGAAGATGGAAAGAGAGACCCCTGGTCCTGGAAAGACTGGATGTAGGGGAACGCCAGGACAGAGAAAGGAGAGGGGGTTGAATGGAGAAAAGAGGGAGGGAAGGGGGCTTATGGGACTTTCGGGGAGGGAGGAAACGGGAAAGGGGAAATGATTTGGAATGTAAATTAAAAAAAAATGAATTATGATTCTCTTTGTTCTGTGTGGCACCTTGTTCTAGAACAAGATGAAGCTGTTGGTATCTCTCTCTTGCCGTTCATGTTCCTCTAAGAGAAGGGTAAGAGAACTGTGAACAGAAACTTGCATGTGTCAGACTGAAAGCTGTTTACAGATCAGACAGAAGAAAGATTGATGACTTCCATGTTCTAAGTGTTGATTTCTCCCTGATTCATCAGTTATTTTTGGAGATCAGGTGGAGGCTGCTGCAGTCTTTTAAAGGTACAAGAGTACCTATAGTATCTTCCCTTCCTGATGGATCAAGTACAAGGGGTTTGCTGAACAACATGCGAACACTACTTTTTTGGTTCATTCTATTATAATACGGATATCACAGTGGACAGAGGAAGTCAGGGGGCAGGTAGCATGGCAGGGATGCAGTCAGTGGTTTCCTCGTTGCATCTTAGAAATTAAAATCAACATTGTGCTGTGGAGTCAGTAGAATAATTAGGCCTGTGTATCCCCTCTCAGCAACTTGTCTGTCAGGGTGTTCACAGGTTCTCTTCCTATCTCACCACACAGACATGTGTGATTTATTCAGGGAGTCACTCACCACCTTACTTTATGTATATAAAAATAAATGTTATATCCATGCTACAAACTGAATGTGAATCTACTATTATTGCATTATTGCGAGCCATGGAGACAAATTCAATTCTCACAATTAAGGCTATTATCTGGATCTGCAATGTGCATCAGTCTACATTGTGAAGTACAGTTCTCATGCATGAACCCTGTTTCTCTTCCTCAATTTCCCAACCCATTTAGTTGTGCACAGATGTCGTAAGGAGCAGTACTGATCATTAGAGATCATTAGAAGTGGCTGGCACTAGCAGTCCAGTGGTGAGGGGTATCCTGGGGCAGCATGTTGAAGCATGCCTCTCTTCCACTTAATCAGAAGATTTTATTTGTGTCACATTTTGTACCATAGGAGTCTGATTGAGAAGGAAAGGGTAAAAGAGCAAGAAAGAAAGAGAGAGAGAGAGAGAGAGAGAGAGAGAGAGAGAGAGAGAGAGAGAGAGAGAGAGAGAGAGAAAGAGAGCGCAGAGCTGCCTGATTAGTCAGCTTGCAAGAAGTTCCAGGCCTTTCATCCCAGGACTTCTACCTCAAAGAACCACCTGGGCATCTGCAAAATGGGTATCAATATGAAGGAGGAGAGAACAGAGCTCCTAACCACCACTCCGTACCCCACTGACTGTTTTGGAGAGGGCATTCCCAGATGTTGCAAAGCTTTGCATCATAATGCAGAGGATGGCTATCTGTCCCTGGGTCTGGGAACAATTGCCTATCACTAGAAAAGGTAAATCTAATCTCCTTTTATTTGCACTTACTTTGACTTATTTTAGTCAATAATGTGTAAAACCTGTAGTAGAGAATACTTAATTAGCTCTTTTGGGGTTTAAAGTGTGCCTGTAAGACACTAATTTCTTTTTAAAATCATGTACATGTGTTATTTTCCCCAGCAGCTTATTGTTGAATGCAATGGGACTTCAGCACAATCCCGGATCAGGCTCAAGAAGGCAGGTTAAAGCCATGAAGAAAAGAACAGTACTTGGGGAAAATGGCGCTTATAAAATCTTTCTTGTGTCTTTAGCAAAAATAGCTAATTTAAGATTTTTTAATGATGCATTTCTATTAAATATTTCTTCATGTTGAGTTCCTGCCAAAGACAAAACACTTTGATATTAGTGTGTATTTACGAATGACCTGTTGAGGTTCAGAAACATCACAGACTGGTTTTTATTATGTAGCATTTCAAAACCTCATTTACATTAATTTTTATAGAAAAAAGGCACCTAGTATAACTCCAGTAACAATATGAAAGTGCTGGAATGTTCAAATTCAAACAAGAGATTTTTAGGGTATAATATAAATAGACAACCAAGGATTTGAGAGCAAGGTGAATAGATCTGAACTCACTTCCAATTTCAGCTATTCCATTCGTTGGGTTTTATAAAAAGATAAGGAAAGAAGGAATATGCTTGGTGAATGTGCAGTTAGGTGTGTGTGTGGGGGGGAAGGGGGTGCCTCTGCGGCTCCATGCTGAGGCATCCCTTCCCCCTGAGGGACCAGCCACACAATGATATACTATAGAATAGCGCTTATTCAGGGCTTGGAGAGGGGTTGAGAGGGTAGTAGAGACAGAGAAAGGCAGAGAGATGGGGGAGGAGAGGGGCAGGAGAGGGGGAGGAGAGGAGAGGAGAGGAGAGGAGAGGAGAGGAGAGGAGAGGAGAGGAGAGGAGAGGAGAGGAGAGGAGAGGAGAGGAGAGGCGAGGAGAGACCAGCCATGAGCACATGGAGAGAGAGGGAGAAGGGGGATGGGGAGAGAGGGGGAAGGGACAAGAGGACAGAGTAAGAGCAAGAGAGAGAGGACTGGGCAGCAGCCCCTTTTATAGTGAGTCAGGCACACCTGGCTGTTGCCAGATAACTGTGGGGCAGAGCTTAGATAAAATGCCAACACCAACTGTTGCAAACCTTTGAGAATGTCCATGCCCTTTTCCCTCAGTCCTGCATGTGATTTTCCAGTGGAGTGGCTTCATCTAAAGGGGTACTTCAGTGTCATATGGACATTGTGTCTATAGTTCCTCATCAATCTTTTACTCATATACAAATTACATACAAAGAATTAGTATGTAGCTAAGTCAATAGAGTGCTTGCCCACCTGCATGATGCCCTGAATTCCATTCTCCGTGTTTTATAGTCTGGGCATCATGAAGTATGCCTATATTCTAGCACTTGGGAGACAGAAATAGATGTTCAGAAGTTCATCATCCTTGTGACTCAATGAGTTCTATGAACACACATTTCATCTCTCTTAGCACTGCCTCATTTGCCTCACTTTGCCATGATTTTTCTTTCATCTTAACATACGTATGACACTTTTTTGACATAAATTTACTTCTACTCATTTTCTTTTCTCTTGCACATCCAAATCACTCACTTTAGACAATATTTTTCTCTCAGATTGTGCCAGTGTATGGTGGTAATTTGAGGAATTACACTATTGCCAACGACAGTCTATGATACATCAAAGCCTCAAGGCTTGGTTACAGTCGCAACTCCTCCCCGTCCCTCCAGTCCCTCCAAACCTGCTCTGGACTATCTGTTGACCCTGCCATCTGTTGCTGGATATCAACTCCAGATAGGATATATGTCTGATTTCACATAATGTAACTTGGCATAAGATAAGATTTTTAAACTTAATTCTTTATACTCAATTATACTTGTATTTTTATATGTGATTTAATACTACTTGACACAGATTATCCAGGACTTAATCATTTGTATCACTTTAGAGTAGCCAGTGTAATATTTTACTGAAATCCATCTACAAACATTTGTTACTGACAATAGTATTAACTTCTATGAATTTTTTTTGGATAAGCTAAGAAGCATGAATATTCCTTTCCTTAGTACCAGCCTTGCCAAGTATGATTACTTAGAATTTATTCCAGAATTTTGGACCAGAAATAAGGAAATACTTGTACAGGACTAAAAGAGCCAAGAGCACTTGTTAAATGGACAGAGGAGACAGTTGACTAGAGACTGGGGTACCCATGGCCAAAGCTGGAAGAATCAATGCTATAAAATAAATTACTGATAGATGAAGACTCAATTATAAAATAAAAACCCATGAGTCTAAAAACATTGCTGACAAAATAAGTAAAATAAGTAAATAGATAGCTCTGCTGGGAAGAATATCAAATCATTTGTGTAGCTGCAATGTCTGTGCTAGTTTTTAGAGAAGCAAGGGGAATATGAAGAGTGGAAAGGGGAACAGATTTTAAATAATCTCCTGCAATTCTGGGGACTTGACTAACCAAAGACTACAGGGAAGGCTGGAGACAGACTGGAATCTGTGACAAGTTGCTAGGTCATCTGATAACATAAATCTTTGCTCTGGGAGGTCAGTGTTTCCCTAAGACCATCAGCTGACAAGGTAAGACCTCCTCCCCAACCCACACACACAATGGAAGCAATCTGCTTACTTTGGTCAATTTCATCCAAGTAATTATCAACGGAGAAATATCCAGAACACTTATTAACTATATATCCAAGAGCCCTGGCCCAGTCAAGATATCACACAAAATTAAGCACCCATTCATCAAGTGTGGTCAGTGCATAACAAATTCCTCCCAGTGAGTGCTGCAAAGAGGAGAACAGGAAGACTACACTATGAGGAAACTTCAGAGAATGCCTCAGTGGAGGGAAGAGGTTCACAGCAGGAGTGATGGGTGATGTAGTTGGCAGGTACCCTTGATAAGATGTGATGAGAACTACAATTCTGTTCTGTGGCCTTTCCCTTCCAAATCTAGATCTTCAAGCTAATGAGGAAAACCTTCAAATAGTAACAACTGATAAACTTTTATACAACTCTGTTCTCCTCAAGCTCAACAAGCCCACCAAACCCACCAAAGGTCCTAAAGGGCATCTGTACACCACCCATGAGGATGAAGAGTATAGTGTAGTGCCCTGACCAGAATTTGAAACCAGCAAAGAGACATCAAGAAGTCTGCAGAACAATTAGAATTTAATTAACCATAGTTTAAGTAGTAACTAATGAACTGCGTAACGTTCATTGTTCAAATGTCACAGAACCTGGGTGTGGAGTATGGAAAATGATGTGCACTGGCTTCACAAAGTTTATGTAAACCAAAAGTAATATATTCATTATGAAATGTAAATGGAAATGATGCACAAGCTTTCAAGCAGAAGTACAATTCACATACTGCTATTTTCACGTGTTACAATACTTTACAGATTATAACTTTAAAAACTATATGGAAAGTCGGAAACGAACTTGCAGGCATGTAGTATAATGCACTCTGATACTTCACTTGTACCTCTATCCAAAGGTGTAAAGTTTGTTATTGTAAAGCAAAACATCCAATAATTCATTGAAAATAAAAGGCAATAGGTTTTTTAAGAAAATTAATATTATTCAAACCTACAGACCTCTGGCAACTCTTCATTATAAAAAGCTCCATTAAACTTATATAATCACTGTAGGAGGGGAGCAATAAGAGTCTCCGTGGAGAGAGCAAATTTTCAATGGGAGAAATCAATATTCTTGGATTGGCCTCAAAAGAAAAGCCTAGAAGGAAAAGAAATCAAATAACTTACCACTGGCAACATGCGACGCCATATACTTAACCCAATGTCTGTTGAATCTGGCAACCTCCTTGACGTTTGGTTGATAAATCTCTTTACCAGAACTCTCAGGTCAACTAAAATGCACACCAGACATGTCTGAGCCAGACTGCATCAGCCGAGGAAGCGTTGTTGGTGGCCACAGACATGGTGGATCCAGGTAGAGGAAACTCTGAATTAGGCAGTCTCTAGTTTAATTCCCATCCACCCTCACCCCATTCTTTCTTTCTCTGCATCCAAATCCAGCATTTTGGGTTTCAGGTTGATTAGACTATACCCATTCGGTCATAAATTCAAAAATAAACATGGATTAAGTGTGTGTGTGTGTGTCTAAGCTAGAAGTGTTCTTACCTTTCAGACAGATGGCTATGAATTCAAATAATTTGCTTTGGGGGAAATCTAAACATATTTTATCTGCCTGCATCCCAGTCAATGTGAAGCACCACAGACAGCTGGAGCCCATGCCCACACTGTGAGCTGCTAAGTACCCTATGGTTCTCGTTAAAGGAAATTATTTTCAACTGCATGCCAGGTGGCTCATTCCCATAATGCATTAGGAGGTTGAAATGATGTGAGAGCAAGGGATTTGTGTATATGCAATACACACGTGTAGGAATAAAACCTTAAATGTGCACAAGCAATAAAAAACAAAGCCCTAACAACTTTAGGAAAAGAAAAAAGAGGCATTAGGCAAGATATGGTTTCTCTGCTTTTTACGATCTTGAGTCCCCTAGGGTTGAACCAGAAAAAAAATTAATAAGGTAATTTATTTTAAACTTTTATTTTACAAAGAAAATACTTTCTACATTACTCAGCTTGATTTACATGAAGGCAGCCGGCTTTTAAAATATGAAAATACTGTATTCCAACAAGACAATGAGCCTTCTCAGTTTAGAAACTACATGCATTTCTATACTTAATGTAAGACTGTGCAAGTTATAACACTTGCTTTTGGACTATATAGAGACACAAGGAACCCATGCAGCACCATCTTAAATTTGCAAAACATTTCCTCATGAACAAGGCACATTTGTGGCCACTTGCGTAATTTTTTGATCACTACAGTTCTGGAAATTCAAATGCAAAAGTATTTTGTGTTGAATTTTTGAGAAAATAATTTAGGCTTCCAGGGTCATGCTTATGTTTTTGATGGCTTCTTTATTTTATTTTAAAATACATTTTAATGAAAATATAATTACATCACTTCACTCTTTCCCTTCCCTCCTCCAACTACTCCTGCCTTCAAATTGATAAACCTTTTTATTACTATACACATACATAAACACACAAACATATATATGTAATATATATATATACATACATACATATATATATATATCCTTACACACACACACACATATATATATATATGTACTTTATGTATGGATATATGTATGTATTTATGTATCTATATCTACATGTATATATATTTATGTAAATACAACCTATTGAGTTGGTTTTTGTTGTGTGCTCATGTGGTTTTGAGAGTGACTGTTTCTGTATTGGTAAACCTGGGACTCATTCCTGGGAGAATAAGCAGTTATCAGTTGTCTATAAGTCAATGTATAAGGGTAGGACCCCACTAAGATTTTTCCCCCATCCATGTTAGCATGTCTTTTGACATTGTCATGGTTCCACTCTTGTTTTTGCAACCATTTCTAGGAGATTCATTTTCACAGCAGACTTCCTGGTTCTCTTTCATTACAAGCTTTCTGTTTCCTCTTCCACATTGTTCTCCGAGCCATAAATCCAGGAGCTGTGCTGCAGATGTATCCCCTGCCTCCAGATAGTCCACTGATTTCTGTATTATGACCAGCTCTGGCTTTCTATAATTGTTTCCATTTGCTTTAAAAAGAATCTTCTTTGATCAAGGGTGATAGTTACACTTGTCTGTGGGAATAAGAATAGGATTTAAGATGTATTTAAGGAATTTATGCTGGTCTAGCATAAACTTTCTTCTAAGATGCATGACCTCACTAGCCTTGGGAGGTTGACTAAGTTACTAGCATCAGGTATGATTTACTTCCTCTTAGGGAGGCCTTAAATCCACATAGACAGCTGGTGGTTACTAGCAACATGTGAGCACCACTATTGCACTTTAACATATATCTTGCCATATCAGCTGTTGTTGTGATTCATATTTGTCCCAACTGGGAATGAGTATTAATTGCCTCTCTTTTTGGCTGCTTTCACAGTACTTTCTGATACCATGGAATCTATACCATAGGAATGAGACTTTCAAGTTAGATTCAAGTCAAATAATCAGAGCCCTGTGTACCAGTAATGTCTTTAGCAATAGAGGCTTACCTTCAATCTTTGAAAGGTACTGGAAGGCTAACAGTAGCTGTGTATTACTTTGGGACTCATTTGAATTACCCTGACCACTTGATAGGAGGTTTCTCATGACTTACACCAGGTTTTTTTTTAATCTACCATTCTTGTTGGGAGCATCATCAGCCCAAGTGTTAGGCATAACATCCATAATACACACACACATACACACACACATATATGTGTGTGTATATATATATACATACATACACATAGAGAATGTATGCATATGGGTATACATACACATTTGTGTCTTATGTATAATTATTCAAATAACTATAAAATGGTATGTTTACTTGGTATGTTTATTATCAAATGACATTGGTGAAATCTGTCTCTCTTCTCTCCTTCTGTATTAGCTTTACTGCCCCCTCTCTAGTTGGAGCCTAACTCCTTGTTTTCTTTTTCCATTACTCCCTTCACCTCACTTGTATCCCCTATTCACCACGCAAATCCACCTTCACCCCCAGTGTGTGGCTCCTTTTTACTTTCTTGGTTTCTATGGGTTTTCCCCACTGCATACTTAGATATGAAGATTTGAGAGAGAGAGAGAGAGAGAGAGAGAGAGAGAGAGAGAGAGAGAGAGAGAGAGAGAGAGAGAGAGAGAGAGAGCATGTGGCAGTTGTGGGTCTTTCTGTGTCTTGATTACCTCATTCAATAAGATCTTTTCTAGGTACATCAATTTACCTCTAAAGTTCATGATTTCATTTTTCTTTACAGCTAAATAGTATTCCATAATGTATACATGCTACATTTTCAAGATTCATCAGCTAAAGGACATTTAGATTGTTTTCATTTCCTAGCTATTGGAAAGAGAAGCAATGAGCACAGATGAGGAAGTATCTGAGAAGCAGGACATTGAGGCCTTTGGGAATATGCCAAGGAGCAGAAGAGCTGGGTCATGTGGTAGGTTTATATTTTGAGTTTGAGGATTCTTCATACTGATTTCTAGATAGTTTTTTTGCCAACTTGATATTCCACCTGCTGTGAACAAGGGTTCCCCTTTCTCCATAGTCTAAGCATTTTTTTTCCTATTGTCTTGTTGATATTTGCCATTCTGTCTAGAGTGAGATAAACATTTCAGAGCTGTTTTCATTTGCCTAACTGCTCACGGTATTTGAAATGTTTACTAGCCATTGTATTACTTCTGTTTATGTCCTTAGCTCATTTTTAAAACTTAGGCTATTGTTTCCTTGACTCTGAGTTTTGAGTCAAAAAGATATGATTTAATATATTCTATTCTTTTCTGAGGGTTTCTTTTTTACTTGATTTATTGTTTCCTTACTTGCACAGAAGTGTTTGGGTTTTATGAGACCCTACTTTGTCAATTGGTAGCCTTACAACTTTGGCAAATGGGGTCTTATACGGAAATTCCTTTTTCTATACCTTAGTTTTTAAAGTACTTCATGTATATTTTCTCCTGGCAGTTTTACTTTTTTAGGTTTCAAATTGAGTTCATGGATCCATGTCAATTCTAATTTGCTTTTTTTTTTGTGCAGGGTAATGGATATAATCTTATTTTTCTGCATATAGATGTCCAGTTTTCCCAGAACATTTGTTAAAGAGCCTGTTTTATTCTCTAATAAGTTTTTAGTCTCTTAATCAAATATCAAAAGGCTGTAATTATCAGTACTCATGTATGAATCTTCTGTTTTGCTCTATTGGTCTGTATGTCTGTGTTTAAGTTTACCAGTTCAATATTGTTTTCCTTTCTATAGGTTTATAATATATCTTGAAGTACCAAAGGCAGTGTCTTGTTTTGTCTATCTACCATCTTTTCTGGTTCCATGTAAATTTTAGAATAGTTTTTTTTTCTATTTCTGTGAAGAATGTAGTGACCTTTTTGATTTGGATTGCACAAATCTGGTAGCATTGTTGTTTAACACTATTAATTTTATCAACTTAGAAACACAGATGTCTTTCCATTTCCTATTGTCTTTTTTAGTACTTTTCTTCAGAGATTAAAGTTTTCACAGCTTTGGTGAACCTACTCTATGTTATTTTTCTTCTTTGATACTACTGAAAAAGGGAATGTGTTAATTATATCTTTCCTAGTGTGTTTTTAATGTATATCTTTTTTAAAAATCTATGAGCATTTTTAAGTTCCTTTGTACCATACCACTAGGTTGAAAATTTTAATTGCTTCTAGAAGTTTTCTGATGGAATTTTATGTATAACATCATAATCTGCAAATAGGGACATACTGCTTTTTTTCCTGTTTGCATTCATTTAATCATCTCCTCTTGCCTTATCGCTTTATCTCATATTACTATATTGAAATGGACTGATGCGAAGCTTTATCTGGCATCAAAGGGAGGAGAGTCCCTTGGTCCTGGAGAGGCTGAATGCCACAGCATAGGGAGATGCTAGGGCATTAAAGCAGGTGGGTGGTGGAGCACCCTCATAGAGGCAGGGGAGTGGGGTTGTGATAGGAAGGTGACAAGGGGGAAACCAGGAAGGGGGATAGCATTTGGAATGTAAATAACATAGCCAATACAAAGAAAAAATATGAATTGATCCTCAAGCTTTAAATAAAATAAAATTTCATATCCAATAAAGAAGTTGAATTAAAGAAAACTATATGAATAAAAAAAAAGAAAAAGAAATGGATTGATGCTTTTGACCAACAATGTCCTGTTACTGATTTAATGAGATTGCTTTGAGTTTTTCTCCATATTAGTGGTGGGTTTGTCATACATAGTCTTTGTTATGCTGAGGTCTGTTCCTTCCCTCCAGTCCTAGTTTCTCTAGGAATTGATCATGAACATATGTTAGATTTTGTCAAAGATTATTTTTTCCTTTTCGAGATCATCATGTGATTTTTTTTGTCTTTAACTCCATTTATATGATTATTTATATATTATATATTTTATATATTTTATGCATTACATATATGTATTGAGTTATGTATGTTGACCAGTCCTGTAATAAGGGTAAAATTAACATGATCATGGTAGATGATCTTCTTGATATTTGTGTAAGAATGTTTATTAGTACTTTATTGAGGGTTTTTGCATCTCAGTTCATCTGTTCATCAGGAATATCTGCCTGTAGTTTTTTTTTTTTGTTGTTGTTGTTCCTTTTCTGCTTTGGAAATTAGAGCAACACTGGCTTCATATAATGCATACAGGAGTGATATATTTGTTTCTATTTTCAAAATAAGTTAAGGAGTATTGGTTATAGTTCTTCATTGAAAATCTGGTAAAATTCTGCCATGAACCTATCTGGGCCTGGACCTTCTATACTCAGAAGGTTTTTATTACTCTTTCAATCTCCTTCTTTGTTATGGATCTCATTAGGTTACTGATCTCTTCCTGGATTAACTTTGGTAGTTCAGATGAGCAAGTAAATGCATCCATTACTTTTAGACTTTCCAACTTAATGGAGTACAGGCTTTTAAAGCTTTCTTCAGGGATTGAAGTTTTCATTGTAGAACCATACCTCAGGGAACATACCTCAACCGAATAAAGGCTGTATATGACAAACCCACAGCCAACATGGAGAAAAAATGGATAAAGACTTGAAGTGATCTCATTAAATTCAGAACCAAGACTGAGTTGTTCACTAGCCCCAGACGTTTTTAATATAGACATTAGCTGGAACAAGAAGGCAAGAGAAAGTAACCTTAGAATTTCGTTGGAGTCTGTTGTAATGTTTCCATTTCATTCTGTTAATTTGGTTTCTCTCTTCCTTTTGGATACTTGAGCCAAGGGTCTTTTAGTCTTGTTTATCTTCTCAGAGAACCCACTTCTAGATTTATTGTTTCTTTGCATTGTTTAATTTGTTTCAATTCATTTATTTTTATTATGCCTTGTTATATTTTATTTTTAATAAATAAATAATGAAAATTACTTTAATTTTTATGTCTTGTTATCTGCTGGGTTTGGGTTTGGTTTTCTCTTGTTTTCAACTCTTGAGTTTTATCATTAGGTCATCTATTTGTGATCACTCTGATATTTTAGTGTAGTCACTTAGGGCTTTAAACATTTTTCTTTATCTTTTGTTTGTGGGTTTTATTTTTAAATGTAATATATTCATTGATTTTTTTTTGAGAATTTTATACCTTAAATATACGTTGATTATATTCACCACTCCTCCTCCTCTAACTCCTCCAAAATCTATCCCCTACCATTGCTTTCTCCTAATGTCTAGGCTTTTTCTGGGTTAATAGCCCACCATTTCCAACATGTGCTGTACATACACTCAGGGGGGCCACTCTGTAGAGCATTTGGACTACCAGCCACCACACTTCAAAGAAAACTGACTTTCCCTCTGCCAGATCCATCAGCTGTCCAGGGCCACTTATCTAAAGGTAGAGTCTCACAAGTACTGCTCCTAAATGCTAATGTATACACTGGCTTGTCTCTCTAGACAAGAACATTTTCCAATTTTCTGAATTATTCAAAGGCTCATATGGGGCATATCTATCTCAACACAATTGTTTGTGGTCATTAATATCCACCTTTCTCTGTTTACTTTGTTTAATCTGGAATCATGCACAAGTAAGACAAAAAAAATGTAACATAAGAAAGAAAAAGAGGGTGTGTTACTATTGCTTAAGGTAGTAGAGGATTGTTTTTTAATCCCACATCTTAGAAAATTATATAGCTTAAGATGCCTTGTCATTCTCTGCTTAAGAACAGAATTCAGCCAGGTTATGTACTCATCCATAGGATTATCTCTTTTCTTAGAGTTAGTCTCTGAATACCACTATTAATATTACCTTTTCTAGTTTTCTAGTTTTCTGTTTCACTTTTCCACTTCACCTGGATAAATCTGACATCCTAACTATAATTCCTTAATAACTGTCATCTAAAGGGTATTCTGTAGACCTACGGCGTAGCTACCATGTGGAATTTTGAGAAATATAAAATTTTAGATGCAATCTCAGACTGAGTAGATCACAATTCATATTTTATTTTTTGTATGTTTTTATTTGTATGTTCACTTTCTTCCCCCTTTATTGAACATACATTCTTTCCTCATATAATGTATTGTGATTATAGTTTCTTCTCCCTCTGTTCTTTTCAGCTCCTCCCTACCTCTTTTTTATTTTATTTTATTTTATTTTTTTAATTTACATTCCAAATCACTTCCCCTTTCCCGTTTCCTCCCTCCCCGAAAGTCCCATAAGCCCCCTTCCCTCCCTCTCCCTACCTCTTTTAACAACTGGATCTACTCCCTTTTAATTTCTCATTAGAAAAGAACAGGCTTCTAAGAAATAGCAATAAAACATGACAAAGTAAAATAGAATAAGATAATTACCTTGTCTACATTGAAGTTTAACAAGGTAAACCAACTGAAGGTAAAGAACCCCAAGAGAAGGTACTAGAATGAGAGACCCACTTGTTCACACACTCAGGGGTCCCATAAAATACTGACCTGGAAGTTATACTACATGCACAGAGTACCTTGTGCAGACCCATGCAGGCCATATGCTTGTGGTCCTCAGCTCAGTGAGGTCATGTGAGCCAGGCTCAGTTGATTCAGAGTGCTTTGTACTCCTGGTGTCCTCTATCCTCCCTGGCACTTACACTATTTCTGACTTCTCTAATGTGTGGTTCTCTGACATCTGAAAGCATATATTTGATAGAACATCCAATTTATAGATGTATGATCCAAGGTCTATCACTCTTCCTCTCTATGTAATATCTGGCTGTGGGTCTCTGCATTTATTTATTCCCATCTGCTGAAGGAGAGAACTTCTCTGATGAAGACTAAATAAGGTAATGAGTTATAAGGATAGCAGGAGATCGTTAGGGGAGATTGTATCACTACTTTTCCCCCCTAAGACCAGTAGAATCTTGTTTTACCCCAAATCCCAGATGGGATATCTTGTCTCTAGTTCTTGGTCAACAAAGCAGTGTCAAGTATAGGGTCTATCTTGGGTAATGGCATTAAGATAAAGTAGGTATTGTTTGGTTACTCTCATAAGCTTCTTGCCATCATTGTACTAGTATATTTTGTAGACCTGACAGCACTGTAGAACAAAGATTTTTGTGACTATGTTGGTGTTTACTTTCTCTTTTGGTAGCCTGCAGAGTATCTGCCTATACCAAAGACACTATAACGTAGGGTTGAAGGTTCTATGTAGAAACCAGCTTGATCTTGTAATTTTCAGTGAATTGTGTGGGTGTTTTCTTCAGCCATGGGGTCTTTCTGTCAACTTAAGGGAGTAACCTATTGTTTTGGCAACAGCCTGCATTGCTTTAGAATTTCCATGGGACTCCTTTGACCAATAACTCAATTGAATGTGATCCAGTCTCAAATCTGTAAGTGTCATTTAGTGACAAGAGATGGCCAATTGGGGTTCCATCTATCCTATTATTTGGAGACTTAATTATGATCACTTTCATGTATTTTAGAAAGTTTCCACTAGATTTCTTTACCACCCCTCAAATGTTCCTTAATTATACCTGTCTCTCCCAGAATTCCATCCCTCAATCTGATCTCCCCTCCTACTGACCACATGATTCTCCTGTTCCAATCTCTGGTACCTTCAGTCCATCCATTAAATCTATTCTAATTTCCCCTCCCAAGGAGATTCATGTGTCCCCTGCAAGACCCTACCCTTATACCTAGCCTCTCTGGGTCTATGGATTGCAGCCTTGTTATCATTTCTTTAATGATGAATATCCACATAGCTGTGAATGCATACCATACTTACCTTTCTGTGTCTTTATTACTTCACTCATGATGATTTTTTTTCTAGTTTCCTCTACTTGCTTGCAAATTTCATCATGTCATTATTAATACTATGCAGCAATACTCTATTGTGTAAATGTATTTTCTTTAGCCATTCTTCTGTTGAGGGACATCTAGGTTGTTTGCAAGAAGCTTTCCTGTGGATGTTTAGGAAGCACCGGCCTCTGCTGTCAACTAAGGGGATGAACAGTGGACTGTGCTCAGCAGAAACAGCTACCTGATTGACCAGGAAACCTTTCTTTCCTAGTAATTTCCATTACTGAAATCAAGTTCAAGGATTTTAGACAGCACTCCAATTATCAATTAGAATCTGCTAATGCCTTTAAAGTTCCCTTGCGATTTATTAAGAAAGTGATCATTTAGGTGAAAGTTTTTTTTTTCATGAGTCTCCAACAAGGCACTGGACCTTTAAAAAAATCTGCCAGTTTATCTAGGTTTTGGGAATATTTTATGGTTTCTGAATAATCTTATTTAATGAAGGGCTTTCATGAAGTGCTATTTAGTGATTTCTCTGATTATTCTACAATATAGAACACATATTTGTAACACTTATATCTTCTTTATGGAAGATAATACAGGCTATATACAATGCCACAATTTGAGGGCAGAAATTGGTTGAATTAACCACTCACACTATGGTGTATAAAGTAATGTTTGTTAATTGCATTTAATACAAATGTGTTGAAGTTCAGACATAAAATTTAGAAATAAGGCATTCCGGAAGTTACCAGTAACCTATGGGGCAATCTATCTCTCATCCTAGGCATACTGAAAGTTGTAACCAAAGCTAATGAATCTTCCTGGAGAATTCTCCAGAAAATCCAGGTTTTAGAATCTAAATTAATTTTAGTACCATTCTTCAGGGTATGCACTGAGCTTTCTCTTACTTATATCCATTAAATTTCTTTACTCCTATCTCAATAGCCTCTATTCTCTCTTATCTTTAAGGCCATGCATCTTGCTCAAAAAACAAAGCAAAACAAAACCAAAAACAATCGAACAAAACCAGAGAACACAGTGAGTATAATTGATATTATTCCTAAATTTATCACGGTAACAAAAAGGGGGGGGAAGGAAGAAGGAGAAGAAGAAGAAGAAGAAGAAGAAGAAGAAGAAGAAGAAGAAGAGGAGGAGGAGGAGGAGGAGGAAGAAGAAGAAGAAGAAGAAGAAGAAGAAGAAGAAGAAGAAGAAGAAGAAGAAGAAGAAGAAGAAGAAGAAGAAGAAGAAAGTATAAACAGCTTTAAAAGTTAGACAAATGCGAAGTCAGTAGCTCACATGGCCGTGGTGTGGGGACAACTGGGTCTGGGTTTAGCCCTCATTGGACTCATAGGTGATGATGTAATTAAAAAAAATAGGCATGTAGAATTTTGTATCAGTTTCTACAGAGTCCAGTTGCTCACCCCGGAGCTTATTTTTCTAGTCCCATCATGGAAAAGTCTAGACCTTCACATGCTGTCTTCTAGCTTTTCTGTCTCTGAGATGTATTGTCAATGGTCTGAAACCCTCAGTAATCCTTCTTGCTTATAACCTTTCACAACTGATTATTTAGAGTCTCCACAACTGTACTAGTATTTATTTCAGTTAAAATGTTACCAGGGGATCAAGTTTCTGATAGCCAGTTGCTGCTCACAGTCCACATTACTCTCAGTGATTGCACACATAGTTGGTCACAACTGAGAATATTTATCAGGGTTCGTTCTGTCAGGAAAAAAGTGAGTTTGTTATGCTGAGGACAATCAGTGTTAAAGTCTGGATTATTGATGTTTGGATTGATCTTAAGATTCATCAATATTTAATAAATTATCTCAGCAGGTAAAATCTACCAGAAATATATACCCTCATTTTCTACTTTCCCATCAATATATAATATTTTAGTGTTTTTTCTCTAAAACACAATTGCTCAGTGGTTAGGAGTATTGGCTGCTTTTCCAGAAGATGTGGGTGTAGTTCCCAACATCCACAGGAGAGCTCGCAATAGTCTATAATTTCATTTCCAGGGATCTGACATGCTCTTCTGGCCTCTGGAGCCAATCAAAACTCATGATACACAGACATATGTGCAGTCCAAACCCATACACATAAAATAATAAAATAAAACCAACAAACAAAAAAAAACAGGAGGAAAAGCCCTCACGTTCTCAGTACCCACTCTTGCCTTATCTTAGTTTCCAAATGAGTTAAAGGCCCTGTGCTTCAACCACGTAAGCTATGACGTTATGCTTCGTTCTCATTCACTGTGTAACGTATAACCGAAAGCAGACACTTTACCTTTTGTGTAGGGAAGCATCTCAAAGTCTTAGGTTTTGGCACAAAGTAATGCAATACTTAAGTTTGAATAGAGAGTAGATGGCTCCAGCAAGAAAAATCTTTCTCAAATTAAAATTCTGCTTGAGGCTAGCTCTACATTTGTACTTCAAAAATTACAATCCCCATCTCTTTTGTTTGCAAATATTACTTGAGTGGAAAAGATCATGTTCATGTTTAGACTAGAAACTGAAGCCACATTTCGACATTAGGAGTGCACAGGAGGATTTGATGGAACCAAAATTGATAAAAAACCATGGAAATATGTTTCCTGGGACTGTAGGAAGTTAGATGCCTCAGTGTTTTCTATATTCAATCTCTCCTTGTTTTTTCAGGTAGTACTACTGAGATGTCACTTTGAAATTTTTCTGGCAAATGTAAGAGTCCAAAGAGCTGTTTGAGTATTTACTTCCAGCCCAGTTGCTGTACTGAGATAGGCAGACAAACTCTATGCCAAGAATTACAACACCTGATGCAGCTTCAACTCATCATAGGGTTCTGAAGACATCAGCACTTTCACTTTCAGTATGAAAATGGTACATTCTTCCTTGGCAGTTAGTTCCGTTATGCCGGAAACAAAAAACAAAAAACAAACAAACAAACAAAAAAAAACACTCATGCTGTGAGAGAAGGTCTCTTTTCTGCATGCGTGTACAGCTGGGCACGAGGCTGCCTGTGTGGATCAGCATTGTGTTATTAATCAGTAAAACAGTGAAGAAATTGTCTGAGAAGGGGCACAGTCTAGCACTATGCTATCAGTGAGATACCTTTCTATACAGCTTTGGAAAGTGTCCGTGAGATCCTTAAGCTCCCAGTACTTCTGGGACAGCACTGGGAACCAGAAGTTGCAGTGTGCATGCAGATAGAGTTCTGCAAGCTCAAATGTGGCACAAGTTGCTCTAAGGGTAGCAAAGTCACAGCTCCACAACAGCAAGACTCAGTGAGCTCCAGTGTGTTCTACTGAAAGAGACACTGCAGACTCAGAAAACACTGAAAACATGAGGCTTACATAATTCTCATCTTGGCCTTTCAGCTTCTGCCTCCACAGTGCTGGCATTACAGACAGGGGCCACCACATTTGTTGGTGCATCACAATCATCAAATATCAGGATCCACACGTGTTTAACAAGCAGTGCCCATGCTGAGACCCACATAGTCAGCTCCAAAAAGACAAGTCTTTGATGTCTTCTTTTCATCACATTAGTGAAGTTAACGTAAAAGCTAGGGTTGGTTCAAATTCCAAGATCCATCCATAAAATGTCTTACAATATGGTTTTTGATATTTTCATTAAAGTTACCTCAGCTATATCAATAGTTCATTCATTTACGATCATGTTTGTAATTTAACTAGTTAAAATCCACTCATACCATAGCTCTCTTCCAGCTGTCTATAACAAAATGTTGACATTTCATTTCCATATTTAGAAAAACAGATATTTTCTTTAAATGTCTCTGTATGAGAAATATTTTCCAAAATATAATGTAACAAAAACATCATGTTATACATCTTATCAAAATATACAAAAAACAGAAAAAGTGAAATATCACTCATTGAATTACTCTGACTAACACGTGAAAATTAAAGGAAATATTAGAATCTAGGGTGGCTTAATAGTTCTGTTACATTTTTAATAAGCATAAAAATCTTTCCCAGAATTTCTAAAATATCTTTCAAAAAAGCATTTCACAAATGTACGAAGCTCTGCAAACAATACAGACTACATACACATTTGTCTTTGAGTCATACATTAATTAATTAAACAAGTAAACTGGAATAAATTGACACAGACACTTCAGTTCTCTGGGAGGTGCTGACTCACCCATTTCTGATATAGAGACTTAAGGAAAATTAGTGTAGAAGTCTGACACGCTATTGCCCTTGCCAGGAATACAATCCAAGAATGTAAAATGAAGCAACACTGTAGTCAGAATCGAAATAAATCCACTCAGAATACTCCCTGCCCCCATAGGGTTTGGGACCAAATCAAGCCAGGTTGTAAGCAGGCAGTGCCGGGAAATGGACAGGAAAAACGAATTGATTTCCCTTGAGAAAATATTCAGCTGCATCGTGAAAAATGTCTTCCACTTCCTTGCACATTTTCATCTCCATTGAATTTGATTTTTCGGCTTCTCTGAATTACTAATGCCTGGCTAAACACTCTAATGACTTCATGCTGGTGTGTTGATGAAATTAGAAAGAATGAGAGGAGACTTGGGCACAGATCTTTTCCTTAAGTGACTTTTGACTCACAGATGTGCCCAGAAATCTGACTAAAGAAGGTCGATTGGACTTGAGCTCATTTCTTCTTCTCACACAAGCTAGTGACTGTGGTTCAAACACCCCTGGGAACTGGCATCTCCATCTTCAGGATGGATGCGATCCAGGTTCTAAGAACATTTCATCTATTCTTCAGACCCTGTCTTGGTAAGATATTTGCTCTCTAAGCTATTCATACATAGTGGCTTTAGCATAGTTACCTACATCAGAAAGTCTGTTTAATTATTTAGATGTGATGACTCTAAACAGTATTTGAAGTTAACCCCACTGTTCTTACAGATTTCCATTGTAAGTGGAAAGCAAGCACATGCTTAGCTGATTTCTACATATAATGTCACAGCTCATTTTTGCTTTCTACTGTATCACTCTAATTAGAATTGTGTGTAATGACTTCAGTGACATTTGTGTCAGTGGAGTCTCACTAGGGAGTATAGAGTTGCTATAATTCAACTTTTTTTCTTCTTTAATCTATGTGCCAGAATTTCATGGCCACTGAGTCATTATACACATGTAGATCATGTGATCAAGTAATAAGTGCTGTGCCTCGGACTTTATAGAATCATAATGGAGGAAGTTGGTCCTTTCCCCCTCAGTCCCTTTTGTCTGTGGAAGGATATGCCATATCTTTTTCTGCTGATGCAGCAG
This sequence comes from Tokudaia tokunoshimensis, assembly GCA_036184795.1. Taxonomy (NCBI): domain Eukaryota; kingdom Metazoa; phylum Chordata; class Mammalia; order Rodentia; family Muridae; genus Tokudaia; species Tokudaia tokunoshimensis. The sequence continues at coordinate 119,460,054 of BTHU01000003.1, read as the reverse complement.
TCAGGTACCATATAGGATGGAGAAACCCAGACCCTGAGCAGATGGGATGTCCTGATGTGTGTTGGTCTTAAATTCTCAACTGCTCTTGTTGCATTTAATTCAGCAATGGTTGTTGTTTAAGGCTTTCTTTTCAGGCTCCTAAATGGAGCAAGAAAACTTTCTTATGTGATTATGAGTTGTTTTTTTTTTTAATTTGATCGTTTTGTATTAATGAAAAAACTACAGATCATGCACTGGCTGATTATATAATTGTGAGTGTTAGTATAAGAGCTACCTAGGAAGATTCCACTAAAATATTAGCAGCCATCTTTTCAAAAGCAAATTATGTTATTGACTTTTTGATCTGGTCTCATAGTTCTGGGGAAATTACCTTTCAGAATGAAATTCTGTGATAATGCCTCTTCTGTTTAAGGTATAGATTGAAGTCTAAAATCATTCATACTAGTTCTAATCTTCATTTTCTACCTGCTTGAGACAGTTCAGTACTTCTTATGGTGTGTTCAGTATTGACCATCTCAACTATTGAACCATTCTAAAGTGGATACATTTGCGTCAGTTGTTAAAGCACATGGGAATGCTGTCCGTTTGATGTGGAATTTCTAAACAGTATTTCTTTATAATATATGAATGTGTTACATAAGTTTTAGATTTTTAAAAATGCTTGGTTATGTACATGCATGGGTGTGAATGGAATCCAGAAGGCACATCAGAGCCTCTGAATCTGGGTGCTGGGAGTGGAACACCAGTCTTCCAAAAGAGCAGCATGTGCTTTTAAGCACTGACCCATGCCTACAGCTTCCTTCACCAATGCCCGCCCAGAGGAAGACAGTGCACACACAGATGCCAGAGGAGCACAGGAAAATGAAGTCTTTATCAGGTTTGTAAGCCTTTTAAAACAGTCTTCAGTAAAGGAGCCAACAACAAAGGTTGGATTTAGAGCTGTTTCCAGATGCACATCCACAGCTCCCGTGTGTCTCTTCACAGCTAAAAGATGACCCCAAGAAGGAATTCAAGGCATAGACGTCTTCACCTGAAAGGTCATCGTGGAAGGAAACTCCCAGAAGGAAAACTTTTGGCCCACATCTCAGCTATCATACTTGAACCATATGGATTTTTAAAATGTAAGGAAATAATTCAGTTTGCATTTTTAAATACAGAATCCAAAAGGAATAGGAAAATATATTTTAAAATGTATTTTTGATGACTTCAAATCCATCCTAGTTTGCACATGAGAACTATGTCTATTTAACAACAGAGATGATGACAGCAACCCTATTTTCTGGATAGTACACACATTGTGATTTTTATTACTTCCTTTTTCCTACACACATATATTTCATATTCCATCTCCAAAAAAATGTTAGACTGCTCATAACAAATATTTGGAAGTTATTTTTGAGACTTTTCAATAGATATTTTAATATAACATTTTATCTGTCCTTTCTTTAATGATATCACTAGAAACTTTCAGAAATTAAAAACTATGCTCTTGTAAATTTTTATTATGAACCATCATCTTTGTTAAATTTAAACTGAAAAGCTATGTAAATATTACATCTAATTTAAAACAATAACTAAAATAATATATACTTATATTTAAAATAATGTAAAAATATTAATATTTCCATTTTATTGATAATTTAAATTTAGATCCCTTAGTATCTGTAAAAGAGAAAATCATTGCTTGTTTTTCCCACAATGTTGAACATGGAACTTCACACTTGCATATCTAAAATATTTTATAGGAAGACTGATTCATTTATAGAATTGCCTGACATTTCAAAATGATCTGCATCATCTACACTGTCTCTGTTAATATCATGAAGCAACCATAGATATGGGATTATTAAAACCAGTCAGCATCCTACAAAGTATTCCTACACAAGAGAAAAGAAACCCAAAGAATCGCTTTGCTCACTAGCACAAGATTACATATGTATAGAAATTCTATTGTTTGCAGTAATGCTTAACTGAACATATACTGTGAGAGCAGTTTTCCTGAATTCCTTTCAGATGTGTTGTGCCAAATTACATTCATTACTGTATAGCCAGTGAGGGAGGAGCTTAAGCTTCCATCCCCAGTGGTTATGATTCACTGTGTTCTCTTGGTTAAATATCTGCAGGTATAAATCAAAACAGAATTTTAATTCTTGTAAATAAAAACCAAATACCAAAGATTATGACTTACTCAAAATCATATGAGCTATGATAAAATATTTTTTAAATGAAGCAGTGTTTCACAGCACCTAATAAGCAAAAAAAAAAAAAAATCTGTATTTTCAATCATGAGCCAACTTCTTGTTATTAGAGACAAAAATTGTCCCCCAAACCAAGGGACCTTAGCATTACTGTGTGAACACAAACAGCCTGCAACATAATTTTCATTTTATAATCATTTTCGTATTCTCATGATGACATTTAAGAACATCTGTTCTCAATGATCCAGAGAACATTCCAGATTGTTGGGGTCTAGATGTTCAGATATGTGAAAAAGTGCTTCTTGTTAATTTTAATGAGCGGAATGCATAGAATGGATAAACTCAGGCTAGAGAAGATGCAAACCATCACTTTCTGAATTTCTTAGAAAAATCGAAAAATGGACTTAGATACCTGGATGATGTAGAACATGTGGTTCGATGAGTAAGTGCTCAACCCGCTGATTTGAAACCAGTCCTAGCTGACATACATCCAAGCCTCTTTTTTTAAAAAAATTATTTTTTATTAGATATTTTCTTTATTTACATTTCAAATGCTATCCCCTTCCTCGGTTTCCCCTCTGAAAACCCCAAGCCTCTTTAATGGGCTGAATCAAACAGCACATTTTCAAACCATTTTGCTTCAAAATAATTGGGACTCAGCCTCCAGATCAAGAGCCTGCTGGTCTACCACCACATGGAAAAAAATCCACCTTGGCTTCACCTCCAACCCCCTTGAGACATTTACTCTTTAACAGGCCCAGTAGGTTCAGCATTTAGTGCTTCACATAGAAAAATTTTTAAATAGCAAGGCATTGAATATATATATTGAAAAAATATATATATAGTCTGAAATATATATATTCTGAAATAATATATATTATTTCACAAATATATATTATTTATATATAAATATAAATATTATTTATATTATATATTATATTCACAAATATATATAGTCTGAAAAATGATCACTATATCAATATAAAAATTCAATATCATAATTATTTATAATTTACATACTCAAAATAAAAATGCCAAATCTGCCTTTAAAAATATTCAGTGTTTCATAAATTAATCCCTTCTGTTGTTGTGAAGAGTATTTGATGCAAATATTTAAGAGGTAAGACACTTAAACAAATAAATATATATTTATTGAACTTTATATATAAATATATATGGGATATATATTATATATGAATAATGAGCTTAATTCATAATTAATTGTTGATGAAATTACAATAAATGACTCCACAGGAATAATGAGAACAGTTCACAATTAATTTACATTAGAACTCTACCCATTAGTAATTTGTTAATGATATCTGAGTTTAGTAAGGAAAGTGCACTTAGGAAAGTAATCTAAAGGGGAAATCATTGGGACTGTAAATAAAAAAATATAGAAAATTTAAAAAAAAAAGAAAAATAAAAGGAAAGTAATCTAGGAGTGAGATGCTGATCCAGTAATGAAAAATAAATCTAAGGCTTTACTTTTCCTGAAATAGAATCTGTTCTTTCTTAGCCTCAATCTTTTCCTTCACTGACCCTGAAAAGAAAGTTTCTAACCCACCATCTCACCAAGTATCCTTCTCACACTGTATCCTAAAGTGGTTCCAAGAACTACCCATCAATTTTTTTCCATATATGCCAGAAATCCAAGCTCATATCTAGCCTTCTTCTGGGGCCTTCTAAAATTTTGTTTAACCTTAAAATTCTTATGGTGAAGTAGATTCTTTAGTGAAGACATTTGAATTAATTCCCTCTTACATATACATAGAAACATTGCATGTGTACACACATGTGCACACGCACACACACACAGACATGCTGTTTTAGTGAAAAAACTAAATATATCAAATAATTATTAGATCTCAAGGATCAATTGAGTTGCTATAAGATTGAAATAGTTTTAAAAATATTTTATATACAGGACGTTAACTAAAATCTTTCTCAGACAGTAAATATGTCAAAGACACAGAAGGTAATTTCTGCAGTCAAGGAGGGGGGAAAAGAGGTTCTCAGTAAGATTGTTGGTGCCCAACATGAATCCCAAGAACAGGAGTCTGAACCCAGGATAGAGCAGACACAAAACCACTGAGTGCCATTGCAAGGACTCTCAGCAGTCGGCTGACCATCTGGAGTTGGGTGTGTCCTGAAATTTTAATTGAGTCTCAACAAAAACTATAAAATAAACTCAGAACTTATGTTTATTTATTTATTCACTTATTTTGGATAATTTTATATTCTGAAAAATGATAACTCTACTCAATATAAAATATTCAATCTCATAATTGTTTACAATTTACACACTCAAAGCAAAAATGCCAAATCTGCCTTTTAAAAATTTAGCATTTCATAAATTAATCCCTTCTGTTGTTGAGAAGAATATTTGATGAGAGTACTTAAGAGGTAAGACAAAAAAGACTTAAATAAATAAACATAGTTTTATTGAACTTTTTTCTTTTAAACATAGAATGTGTGTTTCTTCTGAGCAAAGAGTAAAATAAAATGAGAAACTTATTGAGAGTAAAATGATGCCTGTGTTTTCTATCATTAGAATAAAAGCACTATACATACGGATACTTAATAATATTACATGGCTTAAATTGAAAACCGCTGTAAATGATTCAACATATTATCATGAACTAAAATCATTTAATGCAATTAAGAGAAATCTTAATCTTTTTAAGTTGGCAAACTTTTCCTATTAATTAAACGATCTTGTTTACAACAAAGATGTTATTTATTTAAGAGTGTATCTTAGAGGAACTGTGTTGGAAAAAGGTCATAGTAAAAGACATGAAATAATGATATTACATCTTTATGCATGTTTATTTTGTTTTTAAAAAGAAACAGAACCATTTTGAGTTTTAATTGCATTATATTAATGCATTTTAAAGTGATATCAGATCTTAATAACTGGAAATTTAGAAAGCACCGGCATGCTGCCTAATATAGTGCTAACTTTGGTTCATAAGCATACATCTGACTGATTTAATATTTGAATCTACTGTTTGAGGAACTGAGTTTGTCATAGTTCGCTTCCCATTGCCGGGGTAAAGACCACATCAAAAAGCAAGTGCTAGAGGAAAAGGAGGTTGATTTGGCCTCCATGCCTTGTGCATCACCTTCCATTACCAAGGGAGGCCAAAGCAGTATCTCAAGAAAAGTAGGAACCTGGAGGCCTCAACTAAAGCAAAACTATGAAGACAACAGTTTGCTGTCTTGTTCCAAATAAATTTCTCATCTTCTTTTTTGATACAGCTCCAGGCTACCTGTCAAGAGATGCCACCTCCCACAGTGACTTGGACCCTCCTACGTCAATAATTAATCAATGAAACTCTCCACTAGCTTGCCACAGGCCATTCTGTTGAATGGTCCATATTTTCTCATTGGGCATTCTCTCTTCCCATATCACTCACTCTACCTTGTGTCAATGTGACAAAAAAAAAAAAAGCTAACCAACATAGTAGACCCTTTGTCAACTTGACTATATTACTGCAAAGCCACAATGCTTCCCTTTTTGTTTATCCCCCAATCATGCAAACAATTTAAAACTTCATTCTCTTAAATATCAAAAGTCTCTTAGCTATGATATTTTTGTAAAGTGAAAAAAGAATAAGCTACATCATTGCTTATTACAAGAGTGAAGACCAAGAGACAGTTACAAGTAGGTCAAACCAAACCAAAATTCAATAGTATAAAAGCTCCAGTTTGATATCTTACTCATAATCTTCTGGGCTCCAAGTGGCTCAGGCAAGCCCACAAGTCTGGCTCTGCCATAGTCAATACGATCAGCTTGTCTTGCAATCTCAGAATATAACATATCTCCACACCTGCCACTGTCTTTAGTTGTCATCCCACGGTCTTAGCATCTCCAGAAATATCATGTCCAAAAAGCTACCAGGCTGTACCCTAACCAGTAGCCTCTCCTGGGCTGTCTTTAGGGACTCTATAGCTGCTGAATGGTGCCTAGCTCAGCTTCTCTCCATGAGCCCTTTAATTTTGAAATGTGGCTACATCTTCACCAATGGCCTCTCCTGGCCACCCATGATGCCAAATTTCAGCAACTCTCTATGACCTCTTTAATCCTATCATTTTCCTGCCATCAAAACCAGTAACATGTGGGAGACTATGACACAATACCAAATTAATCTGCCAGCTTGAGATGCAGGTTTGGCCACTTCTACAGCACAGCTTCTTTGTGTTGACCCTGAAGAAACACTCGCCAGAGGATTACACCTCTGTGATGCTGGTCTCTTATTAAGCACAATTGATTTCTCAGACTACACTAACCAGAGTCAAGAGAAAGCAAAGGTTTTACTTTATTGTGAATGGTGTTGTTGAATCTCAGCTGATTCTTCATTTCCAGATGACTGGATTCTGCCATTGACTCTGGGACCTTAGATCTTCATCTCAGGATAAATGTAGTAGTATTCCTCACCAATCCACTTAAGCTGTGTCATGGAATGCTGATGTTAATATTAAAAGATATCTTATCTGATTATTTACCTACTCCTACATATGCACATACAGCTAATAGATGCAGATTAATTGACAGAAAACAATACTCATAATAAAATCTCCTTGAGAACAAAAATGAGGAGAAAGCCCTTTTAGTCACTGGATCACGTAATGATGGCATTCTACAGAGTTGGAATTCCAGAGACACCTTTGGATCTGGCAGTGAGAAATTTCCTTGATTTGATTCTTCCGTGTTTGGAAAAATTTTTGTTACTGTTCCATAAGAAAATAAATACTTCTAGCATATTGTCATCTTTTCAATGTAGTCTGAGGAAAGACTATAGTAAGATGAAGATGTAGAAAGTCTAACTACAAAGACAGACTAACTCTGATATTAGGAAACGTTTGAGAGTGAAAGATGATACTCAGAACTATAGAGTATACCTGCTTGGTATTGGTACAGTGACAGGCAGGAAGATCAATGAAATAGAATTGAAGGCCCAGAGATGAACACACACACAACTATGGTAACTTGATCTTTGACAAAGGAGCTAAAAACATCCAGTGGAAAAAAGATAGCATTTTCAACGAATGGTGCTGGTTCAACTGGCAGTTAGCATGTAAAAGAATGCAAATCGATCCATTCTTATCTCCTTGTACAAAGCTCAAGTTCAAGTGAATCAAGGACCTCCACATAAAACGAGTTTCACTGAATCTAATAGAAAAGAAAATGGGGAAGAGCCTTGAGCACATGGGCACAGAGGAAAATTTCCTGAACAGAAAACGAATAGCTTTTGCTCTAAGATCAATAATTGACAAATAGGACCTCATAAAATTGCAAAGCTTCTGTAAGACAAAGGACACTGTCAATAGGACAAAACACAACCAACAGATCGGGAAAACATCATTACCACCACTACATCTGATAAAGGGCTAATATCCAATATATAAAAAGGATTCAAGAAGTTAGACTCCAGAGAACCAAATAACCCTATTAAAAAGTGGGGTACAGAGCTAAACAAAGAAATCTCAACTGAGGAATACTGAATGACTGAGAGACACCTAAAGAAATGTTCAACATCCTTAGTCATCAGGTAAATGCAAATCAGATCAACTCTGAGATTCAACCTCACACCAGTCAGAATGACTAAGATCAAAATCTGAGGTGACAGCAGATGCTGGTGAAGATATGGTGAAAGAGGAACTCTCGTCCATTGCTGGTGAGATTGCAAGTTTGTATAATCACTCTGGAAATCAGTTTGGCGGGATGTAGTACTACCTGAAGACACAGCTATACCACTCCTAGGTATATACCCAAAAGATGCTCTAACATGTAATAAGGACATATGCTCCATTATGTTCATAGTATCCTTATTCATAGTAGCCAGAAGCTGGAAAGAACCTATATGTCCCTCAACAGAGGAACGGATACAGAAAATGTGGTACATTTACACAATGGAGTACTACTCAGCTATTAAAAACAATGAATTCATGAAATTATTAGGCAAATGGATAGAACTAGAAAATATCATCCTGAGTGAGGTAACCCAATCACAAAAGAACACACAGGATGCGCACTCACTGATAAGTGGATATTAGTTCAGAAGCTCGGAATATCCAAGATACAACTCAAAGACCACATGAAACTCAAGGAGAAGGAAGACCAAAGTGTGGATACTTTAATCCTTATTGGAAAGTGGATCAAAATATTCATGGCTCACAGCCAACCAATAGAATGAGCATAGAGTCCCCGATGGAGAGGCTAGAGAAAGGATCCAAGAAGCTGAAGAGTTTTGCAGCCTTGCAGGGGGAAAAATAATATGTACCAATGAGGACCCCCAGAGCTCCCAGGGACTAAACCACCAGCCAAAGAGTATACACAGAAGGACCCATGGAGATGATACAGAGAAAAAGTGTGTAGCAGAAACTGAAGGAAAGGCCATCCAGAGACTGCTCTACCTGGGGACCCATCCCATATACAGTCACCAAACCCAAACACTATTGTGGATGCCAACAAGCACTTGCTGACAGGAGCCTGGTATAACTTTCTCCTGAGAGACTCTGCTAGTACATGACAAATACTGAAGTGGATGCTCATAGTCAACCATTGGACTAAGCACAGTGTCCCCAATGGAGGAGCTAGAAAAAGGACCCAAGGAGCTGAGGGGTTTTGCAGTCCCATAGAAGGAACAACAATATGAACCAACCAGTACTCCCAAGGACTAAACCACCAATAAAAGAATACACATGGAGGGACCCCTGGCTCCAGCTGCATATGTAGCAGTGGATGGCCTTGTTTGACATCAATGAGAGGAGAGATTCTGGGTCCAGTGAAGGCTCCTTGCCCCAGTATAGGTGAATGCCAGGATAAGGAAGCATAAGTGGGTGGGTTTGTGAGCAGGGGGAGGGAGTTTGGGATAGGGGTTTTCATAGGGGAATTGAGGAAAAGGGATAACATTTGAAATGTAAATAAAGAAAATATCTAATAAAAATTAAAAAGAAAAAAGAAAAGAAACGCCAAACTGTTGAGATTCCTGCAGGCTGTACAATTTCTCTTGATTCCCAGCTTTTGTGAACTGTCACTCATGGTGGCTTAGGATTTAATGATGCAGCTGTCTTTGAGTCATTTCTGCTGCTGTAAGTAACCTCTCACCATATTCCAGTAGTAACCCCAATAAAACTCATTGGTTCATTAAGTTAGAATTTGATGGTATTCGTTGTTGGTGTGTCCTGTGCTCCTTTTCGGGGATGAGTGGACTTTTATGTTGTGTCTTCCAGGAAAGGTCTGTCACATGAGACATAGAAGCTGTATAGAGATATACATGCATTTTTCTTAAGAAAGGGAGTCATATAAGCAGCAAACTCAAAACATTCAGTGCTTTTAGGACGTTATTGGCCTAACAGAAAAGAGGGACATCAGGTCACTTGACCTTGAAGCATCGTCTGCCCTGTTATAACTTATTCTCCATGTGAAGGTAATCTAACAGTTAATGAATGGGCAGATGTGATATATATATGATTTGAAATTACTATACACAGAATTTAGCATAGGAAAAGTGATGTAGATCAGATTAGTTGGACTACTTTCTTCTATTTCAACACACACAAAATGATGTACAGTCAATAGCCAACATAACCTATTTGTGTATTTTGAAATCTACTCTGCCTTGTTCAGAGACATGTATCTCAGTTTAGATTTAGCCTCATTATTTTGCTCAAAAGCTATTCATGGCTGCAGGTTGAATAGAGCAGGTCTGGTAGGTTTCAAACTTATGTTCTTCACCATGATCATTAATCAGTGGTCTAGTCAGTGTTTTGTGCTCTAAATCACTGTTAGATTCCTTGACTTTAACATAACATGAGGAATAGATAATGTGGAAGTTCTTAGCCTGCACATCTTGTTGTGAAATCCTGTCCCCAGTAGAATCCCAGTTGTTCACCCATAGGTCTGGGTAGTCACTCTGGTACTCTCAGCCGTCATGCCTAGTTCTCATCATCTGTGTATGGACAGTCTAATGGTACATTTGTTTCTTTGAGATCTCTCCAATATAATATTTAACCTTCACTTTGTTTATTCACAGTCATTAATTTTGATAGTGTAAAACATACTGCACATATCCTAAGGCCTGTGAGAAAGCAGACTGGCATTGTCTTTAAACAGTCTCATTCCCTGCCGTGATCCATCTTTAAAAGGGTTATGGAATGGCTCAGTTGTCATTTTGACCATCACAACTTGTTGTAAATGTTCAAGACAAATGTGTAGTTGTCTCCTCGAACCGGCCTGAAATGTTCCCCACAGGTACTTTGCAGAAGTCCCTCATCAGCATTACCATGAAAGGGAAAGCTTCCCTTTCCCACCAGCCTCCTGTTTCACGTTTTAAATTCTTTGAGTGCCTTGATGTTCCAGAACCTCCCACCTGCTCAAACCAAATGACATGGGCTGCATTGTCTGAACACCCCTGCTCATGATCCCAGGTTCACACGCTGAAAGCGTGCTCATCTACTGTTTACACTGCATCACTGTTGATGAATTTCCAAAAAGCTACCAAACTAATAACAGTAACAAAAATAGTTCTAATATCAAGATCCTGCTGGCAATCTTGCCTCACAATGTATTGCTTCCCACAATCAGCAAAAATGGAGTTTACTAAGAGAGATTAGGACAAATGGTTTGTTAAGAAGCAGCCCAATTGTGGTGCTGTTATCACATAATATCAGCCTGTCTACTTCCTGGTAAGTTGCTGGAAGAAATCTTGCAAGGATTTTAGAGAACAAACGAATGTAATGTAGGCAATAGATAATGATCCAACAATAGCAACACAAAGTGACAAGCTGTGGACACTTCCCACAGTTCTGCTTCAGGCAGACAGCACAGCAGCCAAGGTAAGATAATCAGTTTTATGAGCATTGGAAAGACATTTGGTACAGACAGAAGCCAGACTCAAAGCTGGGATCATCTGAAACCTGGAGACCCGAGGCTTTGATGGAGTCTACATTCAACTTACAGTTAATTGTTCATGATGAATGAGCCCGAAATATGAAAATATATAAAAATTTAGACCAATTCTTCAGTGATATGCATTATTACACAAAGATTGGACCTAGAGTCCCCGATACATGAAAATAACCAGGCCATGTACACAAATATGATGTCATCGAAATATTAACAGTGGAGAGCTCAGGAACCTGTGCAACAGCTCTGAACATGACAAAGACAAAGACTCTGAACATGGAAGCTGCTGACAGGATGTTGAATAATGAGAAATACAGTCATGCAGACTCAAGGCAACTTGAGTCCATCCCCACTCTGATGTAGTGGCTGTCCCGAGAACAGGATGAGCTGTTTATTAATACAAATGAACAAAACAACAAACACAAGAAAGCACAATGATAGCCCTTTGTTCCCTAATGAGGTAGTGACCCCCAGAGGTCGCAGCAGCTGTGTGTTATCAAAACAATGGAGCCAGACTCAGTAGCAGGAATGATGGTATTTGAGAGAAAATCCAGTCATTTATTAGGTAAAAACCTAGGCAATATTGCACTCTCCTGTCAGCATGGGTTTCTTCCTTTTCTTCATGTATCTCTGAGCAGCATGTATGCGTCCGCCTTGCTCATCCTCACACGCTCAGCCATCATTATGTGAACCTGGTTTCCATCTGACCTGTGTTCTCCCTACCAGAATCTCCACTCACTCCAGGCAAGCTGGACACAAATCATTCAACACAGACTACTGACACCATCCTTACCAATGTACCTAAATTATCTAGGAATCCTTCTAGAATTATCCACATCTGTATGAAACCAAAGTGCTCATGACAGAGGAAAAATCTGTTCCTTCCACATGTCTAAAAGATTGCTATTCAGAAATACCTACACCATGTAGGAGTGGTACATGTCTTCTTAAAGTAGTTTAACTATTTCAAGTTTTACATTTAGATCTTTATTTTAGATCTTTATTTGGAGTTATTTCGGGCACAAAGGGATAGGAATGTTGGGTATCTTTATCAAAAGCTATCTTCATTATCATTACCATCATCATCATCCGTGTGACTGGAGAACTATGCAGAGCAAGCCTGGGGGAAGAATGGGGTCAAGGAGGTATGTCCAAACACCAGGAATCTCATCTTGAGATTGGCAGGAATAGAATTGCTCCCCCCCCATCTGTCCCTGGTTTACATGACCCAGGTCACATGGTCCTGTACTCCTTCCTTTGTGCCTCCAAAGGAGGTCATCTAGCTCAGAAATCAAGTTAAATTTCCTCTGTCTTGATAAGGGAATGTCTAAAAGCTCCTAAAATTCCTCCTTATGATAATGAGTCAGCCCCCAGCACTCTGGCCTTGACCAATGTTGTAAATTAACCCCCCAAAGTCACTACCCATCCCCAAAGCTTAAATAGCCTTTGTTCTCCCCAACAAAATGAGCTGTTTCACTGAAGTTGCTTCCCATGAGTCTGTTCTAGCTTTCTGAGGCCTCTCAGCCCCAAATAGTCCCTGCCTCACTTCCCCCCACTCAGGAGTCATGGGCTGTGATCAGTCATGCCACTACAGGGCGGGAGTTAGAGCCTGAATTATATTGCCACAGGGTCTTGTCATGAACCTAGTGTCAACAAATGCATCTAGCCTAGCTGGCCTGCAGGCCCAGGAATCCTTTTCATCTGCACATCCCCAGGGCTGTGGGAAAAAAGAAAAGAAAAGCGAGGGGACTGGAGCATGGACGCAGGGAAAAAAGGGGCACGCTCCATGCTGGGCCGGCGTGGGCCTCGCTCTCAGGTCAAAGTAGCGTGCATATGCAGAGGACACAGGCGGACACAGAACCCGAGTGCGGTTTTTGGGGAAGCAGGCAAGATGCACGCGTGCCTCAGCCTAATGGGGAGCGAGCAGTCACACCACCGCCGAGTCTCTGCACGTGGGTGCGTGTGGGGGTACAGAGAAATGTCATGCAAAAGCCGGATCCATTCTGATGTGGATTTCTCTGCCTGTGACCTGTACTCACAGACTGTGTGGCTGAATCTCTGACAGCGCGTACCAGCTAGTTCCGTATGGCGAGTTTAATAAGAGGCAGCCCATAGCTTTGATGTTTTATTATTAAGAAAATAGAAAGAGAAAAGAGATAGAAAGACAAAGGAAGAGGAGAAAATAGATAAGAGAAGTCATGACCACGTGGAAAGGGGAGACAATGGAGAGACAGAGAGATAGACAAAGAAGAGGGCCGGGGGAGAACAAGTGGGGGAGAGAGAGAGAGAGAGAGAGAGAGAGAGAGGGGGGGGGGGAGGGAGGGAGGGAGGGAGGGAGGGAGGGAGGGGGGAGGGAGGGAGGGAGAGAGAGAAAATGCGCTGAGGGGTGCTATTTATATTGAGTTGGGTGGGTGGGGAGAGTGTGACTGCAGGCAGGTGACTGCCTAGGCGGAGTCAGGCTAGAACCTGGGGTGTGGCCACAAGTCTCATTAAGGTCCCACACAGGGCTTGTATTCTGAGCACACAGTAATGCACCAGGCATTCTGCATGCTGCTGAGGATCAGAACCCAAGTTCTCCTGAGGGTGTGGCAGGTACGTTACCTACGATGCCATCTCCACCGCTCCCACCGCTTCAAGTTTTCTTCTTGAATGGTACTCATGGATATCATTACAGTAGGCTTGAGTCATACCCCATTGTACTGTTTATATAACAGATAGTTAGCATCTTTCATGGATGAGAAATTAAACCTCCCATACATGACACAGGGCTTAGGATGGGAGTGGATGGATGGTTGGGGCAGCATCCTCATAGAGGAAGGGGGAGAGGGAATAGGCTAGGGGTTTCTGAAGGGGGTACCTGGAAGGGGGAAAACATTTGAAAACATTTGAAATGTAAATAAAGAAAATATACAATCCAAAATTAAAAAAGTGCTACAGTGAGAAACATCTTTGTGTATTGTCATAAAACTTGGTAATATTTTCTAGTGTAAACTCTTAGAAGTGGCTTTTCTGGCTGTGAGAACTTGGACAACTTGTGTTTCTCATCCTGACACTTGCTACCAAATTCCACATGACAGTTTAGACTCTGTTCACAGGAGGGGCTAATGCTTGGGGACCTGCTTTGATCCCAAACAGATATCATTACACACACCAGTCTTTACTGACTCAACAGAGAACCTATCTGCCCCAACTAGATTGTTTTTATTTCCTTTTAAGGGAGGGCATGCATTTCTGCCTAGGTTTATAGGACTTTTTGTGTACTTTTAAAATAGCTGCTGATAGCTTTTACTTTGCTGGTCTTGACTTATTGATTTATACAACTTAACATCCATGTTATATGAGTGCACTATCATTTTAAAAAATAGTTTTACTTTCCAAAATTGTACTTATAATATCAAGTAACAACACATTTCTATACAGATATTTGTTTTCAGTGATGTGGCAGTACCCTGTGTCTCTGCAGTGACTTCTGAAAGTGTGAGCCATTCTAATCTTTCCAGGAATTTCTCATGGTGCTTCCTGTGCCTGTGAATTTCAATATATCATCTGAACACATTTTACTCAATAGTCGATGTAGAGATTTTACTAGAGTATTATAAAGATGTTCAAGGATACAAAAGATTTATACTTTCATGTTGAATGCCCATATGCCCATAACCAGAATTATATGACGAACATTTCAGCTATTCTCTATTTCTTTCATATTTTCAGTCTACGGCTTTTGTGATAAACAATGGAAGGGACTTGAGTGGTGTGTTCATCCTCTTCTCTCATGTCTGGCTTCACCCACCAGTATCAGCCTCAGCAACATGCCTCTCAAGTCCTTCCGTCACATCTCTCCAGTCTCTTCTTCAGCAATAGCACTTCTTATAAATTTCCCTCATTTCATGGAGGAGTAATCCTGAACAACAATGAAGCATGAACTGTGGGACTGGGGAGATATCTCAGTGGTTAGGAACACCAGCTATTATCCTGAAAAAACAGGGTTCAATTCCCAGCACCCAAATAACATCAGTCACTCCAGTTTCAGCAGATCCAATGTTCTATTCTGACCTGTGTAGAGCACTACATGCCTGTGGTACACAGGCATATATGCAGACAAACTTCTCAGACATGAGAAAATAAGCTCACAAAATAAAAGTAAGCAAAGGACCTAAAACAAATCAGATGGAAAATTAGAAATAAAAATATCCATAAAACTAAAATTTTGAAGTGAACCTTTGCTGAAAGCTTTTTTTCAGATAAATACTTTTATTATTTATTAAATAAGTTATTACATGGAACAAATATTAACTTTATTTTTAAACATTTATTTGAGTGTATGTGTGTGAGTGTGTGTATATGAGTGAGCTTGTGTGAGTTTGCGAGTGCATGTGTGTGTGTGTGAGTGCATGCGTGTGCATTCAGAATTCAACTATATTGGCTAGTTCTATGTCTATTAGATACAGGCTAGAGTCATCAAGTGGAGGGAGACTCCACTGAAAACATGCCTGTATAAGGTCTGGCTGTAGGGAAGCCTACAGAACATTTTCTTAATTACTGATTGTAGGGGAGTCCCTAGCCCATCGTGCAGATACTGTCCACTGACCTGTGATCCTGAGTTCCATAAAAAAGCAGACTGTGGCAGTCATGAAGAAGAGAAAGCAAGCCAAAAAGCAACACCCCTCTATGGCCTTTGCTTCAGTTCCTGCCTCCAGATTCCTGCCTTGTTTGAGTACCTGTCCTGACTTCCTTCCATGATGAACAGTGATATAAAAGCATAAACCAAATAAACCCGCTCCTCTTCAACTTGCCTTTTGGTCATGATGTTTCACTGCAGCAAGTTCATTTACCCACTGAGCCAACTTGAGGCTCACACAGGCCATTCTGATCATCAAGTATTAGTGAGATATGATTGTCAAACCCTGAGTTACTCTTCAATAGCATAAGAGGAAATAACATAATTAAAGAGCAGAACTTCCTCTTGCGCTTCCTCCTATACTAATTGTCCAATTTCTTCCTCCCTCATTAACCTTCTTACTATTTGCTCTGATTTACATAATTTCTAACCTTTAATGGGTTTCTGTAGTCATTATGCCATTATGCCTAATTTACTTACTGGGTAAATTAGGAGTGTTTAGGCATCCTCAAAAACTATCCCTTACAGGTCTAGAGAGAGATGCAGTAAGGTGAGTTTAGATAAATTAGGGGCTGGATGTCATGCAGGAGGTATTTTCACCTGGATTTTGCGGACTTCTGTTGACTGTTCCATTGTGACAGCCCTCCCCTACATATTTATTGCCCTAGCAAATATTAATTTTCAAATTTCACCTCACTTGTTATCCTATAAATCTTACCTGAAATGCTCAGATTTAAGATAGAAATTAATCATTAATATAACTGGTGAGCAAAACACGTTTTATTCATATCAGTGAGTGATTATTTTCTTTCTTAGACAAGGGTTTTATTTGTTATAAAACCATACAAGCTCAAAAAAAAAATGAACAGGTCCTTCTGCTAATCCCTCCCACAGGCTTTACCTGGATTGGCCCCAGCTCTCAGCACAGTTGACCCCTCCCCTGAACTTCGTGTTCCTGGGTTACCTGGGAAGCTGTTTTTGTTTGTTCCTCATCTTGCTGTGGCTTTAATGATGGAAAACATATGTTCTTTGAAACTTTTAGATGGATGTTTCTTTTACTACTGCAGCCAAGCTGGGCTCCTGTGTGTTTGACTCTGAAAATCCCTGTTAAGTTCCTTGCTGAGATCAGAAATGGTTTGTTTACCAAATCTATATCTTTACATAGTGAGGGGCCCAGCTCTGTGACAGGATCCCAGGGAAGTATAAACATGCTTAATCTTTCATCCAGCACCACTTTCCAACAGCAAAGGCACTTATGAAATGAGCAGGGATCGTTCTACCCTTCAGCCATATCTGGTTAATTCAAATGCTGCTGAGAATTTATCATCTCTTATATCACAAATGCCAATTTTGTTCCACGTGTTTGATCAAGTCCATTTTCTATTGACTAAGTCAATTTTCTATTGACTTGAGTTTTCAACCAAAATAATATTTGTAGCTCCAATCAGCATAACTGACAGATGAAACATGTGTTAAAGATCAATTCAAGGCTTGGCTCATTTAATTCCATCTATGATTATAGTATGAATTAATATCATGGATATATTTAGTGCCAGAGTACATGTGGAGATATCAGAGGACAACTTGGTAGACTTGATTCTGTCCTTTCTTCCGTGTGTATGTGTGTGTGTGTGTGTGTGTGTGTGTGTGTGTGTGTGCCCATGCATCCCAAAGACTAGACTCACAAAGTCAGACTTGCCTAAGAAATACACTTACTCATGTGAGTGAAGATGTGAAAGAATAGAGGTGTGTGAGTGTTGTGTGTGCATACATGCGAGTGTGAATATGTAGGTATGTGTGAAAGTATGTATGTATGTGCTTGTGCATGTGTGTGACAGGGTGTATATGTGTGCAGGACTATAAGTGAATGTGTTGTATGTTCAGATGCGTGTCTTGCATGTGCAGGCATGCAAGAAAATGCACATGTAGGCTTAGGCATTAATGTCTATGTGGCTTGTGAATGTGTGTCCAGGTGTCCAGGCGTCCAGGTGTGCATGTGTTTACTCAGGTGAGTTGGGAGGCTACAGGCATGTATGTGTGTACTGATGTGCAAGTATGTGTGTTCATGAGTGTGAGGCCACAGGTGAACAACAGATTCCTCCTCTATAGCTATCCCATCATGCTATATTTTTTGACGAGTCTCTTAGCATAGCTGGAGCTCTCTGTTTTGACTAGTCCTGCTGTCAGCAACGCCTTTGGATCCTCTGTCTCTGTCCCAGATTACCAGCCTGTGACACTGTGCTTTGCTCTCGGGGTTTGATGTGGGTGTTCAGGATCTGAGTTCATTTGTGTCCTGTGTATTTTATGCACTGACTGTCCCTAGTCCATGGCTGTCCAGTTTGAAAGGTGGCTGTGTTCCTCAGTGTCCTCCGTGCTGTATCTCACGGCTGTCTATATCAGCTGTTTCTTCCCATATCTAAGCCGTACATTTTATAACATCTAAATGGATTTTTGTGCCATAGTGACTCAAGGAGCTTTTCAGTAGGAATTCCTTAGAATGTCCCCTTTATTCCAGTAGGATAAACCTGAAGGCTATTGTCTGTCTGTCTACACTGGCCTCCTCTCTCTCTCTTCTTTATGTGTTTACACAAAGACTTTAAAAAGGAAAGGTAGGAGACATTATTCACAGAACTTCTTTACTGCAGCTGTGTGATAACTCTGTGTTCAGCATGCAGCTTTTGACATGCTAACAAGGACAGTACAGCAGTTCAAAGGCCAAACCAAGACTACAATTCCAGGTAGGTCTCAGCCATTTTATATCTGCATACCTGAGTTTATGTCTCATCGACTGCCATAACTGTGGATTTGGGAATGAGCACAGTAACAGATAATGTATGTCTGCTCTAAAGGAGGCCAATGTCAACCTGAAATATTTTATAACGGATACCTTCCAAGGTGTAATGACGAAAGAAAATCAGCAGCAACCACGACTGACTTCCAACCTTGTAAAACATTTCTTCAACTCACTCTGTTGGCAAGGCAGGACTCTGTCACCACACACAGTAAATAACCCCCCAGCACGGAATGTGTCAGGGGAGAACCCACTGTTGATGAGATCATCGTGGTTTTTATAGCTTCGCTCTCATTTACAAGCAGAAGTGCTGCAGAGGTCAAAGCCCTGTTTCATGTCACACAGCAACCCACTGAAGCTGAACACCCACCGTGAGACCCCGAGGTGGCCAGCTGGCTTGGTGGCGGCCATCAGATGCAATTCTGCCCACCCACACACTGTGCTGACTCCAGCAAATAGAGAACACACAGTGGTTTTTATCAAATTACCAAATGTAAACCACTCACTTATTAGATAAAATATTGATAATAAAATGGAGAAGGATTACTTGTGAATCTTAAATTTACTGGAAGGATAAGCCCCTTCCAAACACTCTCAGCAGGCTAGGAGAAAAAGATACCTCTTGGAATTCCATGACATAATGCAGTCTGTCTGCTCCTTTCTTGCTTCAACCAGAATAGTGTAGATCAGAGGACATGTAGACATAAGGACCAGCCTTAGCCACTAACCAAACATGTAACGCACTGTTCAATACAGTCATATTGGTTTTCTGAAATCAAGCTTCTGTGAAGCAAAACAGGCTGTATGTTACATGCCCTGACATAGAACATGCATGTCATCCTCTGTTCCCAGAACCATACACAAATAGCTGACTGTTTACCCACTTCGCAAACTAATGGGATAGCTACCATATTTTCAGTGAAAATCATCCACAAGTCTTGCTGGAAATGTTCATTACACAATTTTTAAAATAACATGATGGACTAAATAATTTGTCTCTGAATAATAAAATACAAAAATGTTATAAAATTATTTTAACTGGTCTTGGAGGATCAGTCCATAGTAGAGTGCTTTCTTAGAATAAAAGAGAGTCCTCATTTCAGATCCAAGTAACATGGATACTTTTTTATGTCTGTCTGCCTGCCTGTCTGTCTGTCTATCTATCTATCTATCTATCTATCTATCTATCTATCTATCTATCTATCTATCTATCTATCTATCAGTCAAAACAATAAGCATGGATTGAAAGGAAACTTGGATAGATTTGCAAGTGGTGGGTCAGTTTTCTCCATTGAGATTTTATGTATTATTTAGTAAGTAAAACTAATTTGCCTATTGAAAAGTAAAAAGTGAAGTGAAAGGTTTTCTCCACAGAGGATGCTGATCTGTTGTGACGCTGGCTCCATCTCCCCTCCTGTCTTCTTTGACAATTCCCACTTATTTTTCATCAGCAGACATGATTTGTGTACACACTTGAATGACGTTTGTGTGACTTTTAAAACACTGACAAGGTATTTTGAAAATAAGCTGGAAACTATGACTCCTATGGCACATACGACATCAAGAAAGCTCATCAGAAGAAACCCTCAAGGGCAGACACAGATACTTAAACAATTGACCTGTCTGTTCTGAGGTTTTGTGGATAGCCATTATTAATTAAATCTAGACATATTCAAAGATTCAGTTGATCACCTTTTGACTCCTCACAGTCTTCTTTGGTTCAGCTTTCCTTCCTTCCTGCACACACATGAAGGGCACTGAAGGAGGAATAAAATAGTGCACAGCCTTGCCGTCTTCTTGTAGCCTATGTTAACTACACAAAGCATCTTGCCAGAGTTAATGATGAAGGATCAAACTGCCTTGTGCATGGGTAGAAATGCTTCTATCTTTCTCCAGGGTGGATTGGCGCTCTGGATTCTCATGTGATTGCAATTTGCCTTCAACTCTAGGGGGAGCCAAATTAGAGGGAGGTGAAGCTCAAGTCAAGGCAGCAGGACTGTGGGAAGGAGTAAGTTCAGGACACCTCCAGCCAGTATCTATGGGGAAATAGCCTTTCAAGACAGAAGTTTCTGAGAATTTCTTGTTCCATTAGACAGGAGACAAGAAAGAGGTCTGAGGAGCACTGAGGAAGAGGCATGCACAAGGAACAGATTTTATGCTGTGCTACATATGGGCTTAAAAGGATAACTCTGAAATACACAGCCTTTGGACTGGCAAACACAAACAGAAGTGTGAATGAAAGAGAGAAACATGTAAAGGATGTGCTCCAAAGAAGAACTTGCTCATGGTTAACTAATTGAGCCAGGGCTGCACTGGACACAGCCAAGACCAGAGGAGAAATACGGTGAGGTGCAAAGGAAGAAAAGGGATTTGTGTACTGGGAACAGAGCACAGACAGATAAAAGGAGGTGATGGAAAATAAATGTTTGAATTGTAGTTAGGACTTTTCACTTTTTATGGAAGTATTATGAGGAGACGACTTCCTCACTCAAGAGAGGCACTGTCATCTGGAACCCCCACATGATAAGACAAGGGAGAAGTCATCTTCCACACCTTAGTGGAAACAGATCACAATGGACCCACATGAGCCTCATAGCACCCAAAAGCACATTGTGTATTTTGCTTACATTTAAGACAATCTGTCAAAGACACTGTCGCCTGACTGGATGCAGAATGGCACTAAATTTCTCCTCTTTTACTGCTCTTTGGACGTCTAGGACGCACTTTTCTGCTACACAGAGCTTAAACCAGACATGTTTTCTTCTTCTGTGATGCATTTATTTAAGTACTTTAAAACAATCATTATTTCTGATTTATGCCTTGTTTGTAGAAAGAATAAACTTCTCTCTCTGCAGTAGTTTCCAAGATACCATTTAACAAATGACTGAGTGTCCAGCTGACCAAAGAAAATGAAGGTCATTAATAAGGAAAATGGCTTTTCTAGAATCCCAAACATATGAAGGCTTCACTTGTACTGGAATAAGCAATTTAGACTCCGGTGATAAGACAAATGTGCTATTGTGATATCACTGAAGGGAACCGAAAGCTACACTCAAGCTTCCCCCTGGGTGGGATAGCTGGCAGTGATTATCCATCTGTCTGATGTGCAAACTTGGGGCAGAGATAGCAGAAGAAGGTTCTCCCTCACTTGGGAGGTGGGAGTGGGAAGTGAGTCCCACAGCCATTGGAGAAACATTTTGTCTCTAACAAGAATTCTGATATTTGTCATCAACATGGCATCTGTCATACAATGAACTCTTCTACTTGGGCTGAACTTGCTGGATTTGAACACAGAAAAACAGATCATTGCGATGGACTCAGCATGGTGTTTTTATAGTTACTTGTCAATCACAATGTTATGGGGCAAAACCAAAATCTATAAGACAAAAACTTAACAGTTAAGTGTTATATCTTTTTCTGTGCAATTCCTTGCAATAAATTGAACTTGGAGATAGATGAATTAAGTAGACTTGAGAGTCGTCTGTGATAAAGTTACAGGGATGCAGACACATGCACATGCATACATGTGTACACACATCATACACACACATACATACATGCACACACACATGCAGACACTTACACATACATACATGCATGCATGCATACATACGTACACATGTGCATACACATGTACACACATACATGCACATACACAGGCACAGAAATATGCATGAATACATACACATATTTACACATCTGATATGTGAACAGCTGACTGCTGCATTTGATGGTTTGTTCTTAGGAGTCCCAGACCAGTGATTTATTAGTCACAGCATTTTCTGAGGACAGAAGATGCATAGAACACATAAAAGACACCCAAGGCTTCATAATTGGAGCATGAATTTCAAGGAAACTTTGCAAGTGAATTGAACCTCCTTGAATAATATTTTTAAGTTAAGACATTAGAAAACAATCACGTAATATGTGCTCATTAAAAAATTTTCAATATTGGTTGAGAATCAAAGACATTTATCTAATGTGTTTTGATCAGGTTGTCCCTATCTAGTGTGTCCCCGCCCCCCTTCCCCCCCACACACATTTCTTCCGCTTCAACTCTTCTCCTACCCCTCTGGACCACTCTTCTCCCTCAACTTCCTGTGTTTAGTCAGCCTGTCTGTCTGTCTGTCCATCCCATCCTCCCTCTCTCCTTTTCTCCTTCCTTCCCTCGCTCCCTCTCCCCTGCCTTCAGTTTTAAACTGTGCCCTGAATACACTTAGAATTGCCTGCTTTTGCATGATTGTATAACTGTCTACTGGAGCATGAATTGTCTTTCAGAAGCTACTTCCAAGAAAACTGATTCTTCCTTTCCCCAGCAACCATCCATTGCCAATAGCTCCTCAGCTAGGGATGGAACTCAATGAGGCTTTCACCCAGGATCTTGTGCACAGTCAGGTGTTTATTTCTTATCCCAGTTTGTCTTTCATAATCTCCACAAAACAAAGCTTCTAAGGATGGCTATATTTTAAAGCAGCAGCTCACAAGAGTTCTGTGGCACTGCTGTATGTGAGCTTACTCTCAGGAATCATGTGTATATTGTCGTGATTAAAATTTGCAGAACTCTAGAGCTGAAGAGATGGCACGCTGATTAAGAGCACTGGCTGCTCTTGCAGAGGACCTCGATTGGATACCCAGACTCACTCACATGGGAGTTCACAATGGGCTGTAACTCCAGTTCCAGAGGATCTGGCACCGGAATCTTCTGGCTTTCATGGATAGTACACCAATGTGGTGCACATACATACATGCAGGTAAAACATGGATATAAATTAAAATAAATCTCTTTTTTTAAAACTTGGATAATCCTGAGGAGCATTATTCACCACTCTACAACAAATCTTAAGTGATGATACCTCGAAGGGTTGCCATCACACTGTTCAGCACTGTGATGCAAAAATCAGGTCCTCAAGTTTTGGCACCATCTTTGATCAGTCACAGGGCTAGGAGGAGCCTGTGAGCTTCTTGACTAGGGTATATAGCAAGGGAGGGGTAGCCTGTAGGTAACACTGATGCTGGAGGGACTGGAAGGCACGGGTATGCTGTGCTGTCAATCTTCCTTATAACTGTTTGAACTGTACTGAATTCTCACAGGTCTATCACAAGGTGAGTACCACTCCAGAAAGTTGAGACAAGCCAGATTCTGGACACACTTCAAAGACAGAATATAGAGAACTTTCAGATGCATTCTCCATGTGCAGTGGGGAAAAAGCTAGTTTTTCTAACTCATCAGAATAAGTGTGTGCATGGTGGAAACATTTTCCTGAATGTGCTTTTTGGAAATTTGACCAGTGGATTGGAATATGAGAAAATGAAGGAAAAAAAAGATGTTTGGTATTTACCAGGGTTCAATGTTAAAGCAAGCATCCTAAGTACATTTGAAACATCATCAGGTGCATAGTTAGAAAAGAGTGAGAGATAAGACTAGGTAAGAAAGGTACTGGAGTGGTAGCATTTAGAGCCCATGGACCAATTAGATGTGGGAGAAACAGGGACAGTAAAATAAGTTTAGAAAGAATTTCCAGGGTCAATAAGATGGCTTAATTGGTGAAACCATTTGCCATGTAAGCCTGGTGACTTCAACTTATATATGTCAGGTAGGAAAGGGAGAAGCCGTTCCATGGAGTTGCCTATGACCTCCATACTGCCTTGGCATGCTTGAGTCTGTGCCTCTCATCCTGATCTCACATACATAATAATAATAATGAGAGAGAGAGAGAGAGAGAGAGAGAGAGAGAGAGAGAGAGAGAGAGAGAGAGAGAGAGGAGGGAGAGGGAGAGGAAAGAGGGAGAGGAAAGAGGGAGAGGGAGAGGGAGAGGAAAGAGGGAGAGGGAGAGGGAGAGGGAGAGGAAAGAGGGAGAGGGAGAGGGAGAGGGAGAGGTGGGGAAATGGAAGAAAATTAAATGCTAGTTATGTATTTACAAATAGGGCCAGGAAGGGTTAGGACCACTATGACATTGAACTGCACATAACTTCAGAACTGGTGACTATCTAAACCTTTCCATGTAGAAAGAACTGACTCTCCTATGGTGGCTGGAGAGATGACCCTGAGCTCATGAACACTCCCTTCTACTGCAGAGAACTAGGTGTCCCCACCTAAACTTGGTAACATATGGTTACCATCTATAACTCCAGTTCCAGAAAATCCAACATTCTCCTAGCCTCCAAGGTTATGGACACACGTGATGCATATATATATGGGTATAACACTCATTCCCATAAAAAAAATGAATCTTAAAAAATAAGATTATTCTTCTTTATGACTTTCTCTGCCATTTGAAAGAGTCAAACTTCCACCCTTACTTTTAAGAGGTGAGATGGCTTCATGTGGTCTGTGAATTGTGTTTTGGGTATTCCAAGCTTTTTGGCTAATATCCACTTATCATCAAGTGCATATTGTGTGTGTTCTTTTGTGACTGGGTTACCTCACTTAGGATGGTATTTTCGAGCTCCATCCATTTGCCTAAAAATTTCATGAATTCATTGTTTTTAATAGCTGAGTAGTACTCCATTGTGTAAATGTATCACATTTTCTGTATCCATTCCTCTGCTCAGGGACATCTGAATTCTTTCCAGCTCCTGGCTATTATAAATAAGGCTGCTGTGAACACAATGGAGTATGTATTCTATTACATTTTGGAGCATCTTCTGGGTGTATGTCCAGGAGTGGTATAGCTGGGTCCTCATGTGATACAACTAATAGACCACCTGAAGCTCAAGGAGAAGGAAGACCAAACTGTGGATACTTTTTTGATCCTTATTGGAAAGTAGATCAAAATACCCATGGCTCACAATCAACCCATATAATGAGCATAGGGACCCCAATGGAGCACCTAGAGAAAGGACCCAAGGAGCTGAAGAGGTTTGCTGCCCTGTAGGAGGAAAAATAATATGTACCAACCAGTACCCCCAGTGCTCCCAGGGACTAAACCACCAACCAAAGAGTACTCATGGAGGGACCCATGGCTCCAGGAGCATATATAGCAGAAGATGACCATCAATGAGAGGAGAGACCGTTGGTTCTGTGAAGGCTTGATTCCCAAGAATAGGGGAATTCGAGTCAGGAAATTTGTGGGGTGGGGGAAGGATGAACAGAGGCAGAGGAATGGGATAGGGGATTTTTGGAGGGGTAACACGGAAAGGGAATACTATTTGAAATGTAAATAAAGCAAATATCTAATAAAAACAAAACAAAAACAAACAAACAAACAAATAAAATAAGAGGTGAGATGCCCACACACCTGTCCTGTTTACTCATACCTTACAGTCTGTATTTGAGTTCTATAAGGGTTACCATGATTAGAAAAACTTGCTGACAGAGTCTTTGCTCTATGGATATTCATTGTCATGTTTATTGCAAAATTGATTTAGTTAGCCAAGCAGAAGTGGTACACACCTTTAATCCTAGTACTCTGGAGGAAGAGGCAGGCAAAGCTGAGTTTGGGGCCACACAAAAAACTCTGTATCAAAAAACAACAGACAAACAAAAAACTTATTTAGTTTATCTGACTAGAGAGAGCTGATTGTGATATTTCTCACATGCTCACAGTCTTCTAAAGAGTGCTCATTGAACTAAGATTATCAGTCTTTCGAGGTACCAGACAGATTTTCCAAAGGAGACTCTAAAAGGACAAGCTGCATTTCTATAAGGAAAATTCTAGTAACTTTGTGTTTGTTTTTTAATCTTGGGTAAGCAATCTAAAACAGTCTCTTTTATTAAAAATCCCAGACTCTGCTGAAAAGCAAATTTTGTTTACAATAATTTTCTTTAAAATGCATAATGTATCTCATTCCACAATTATGTCTATAGTTGTTAATTTTTCAATGTCTGTTATGCTTGCTAGTCCCTGGAGAGCCAAGCATTTGAGTGGTGAGAGCCCAGGGTAGGAGGGAGGGGCTGCTTACCTTGGAAGCATAAGGATCTGAGTTCAATCTCAGCACCCCATGAAAATGCAAGTACGTTATTACTCTCTTCTAGTCCCGCTACTAGGACTATGTCACTCAGTATCTCTAATCAGATCAAACCTCACAGAACCCAAATAAAGACTGAGAGGTATGACTGAATAGGGCCAGTAGGTGGTCAATTCACCTCTAGTGTCAGGCAGACCTTAGGGGATGCTGTCCAGTCTCACAAAAGCGAAAAGAGTTGGATGTAAGAGCAAGAGCAACACTGTCCTCTGTGCTCACATGAATCTGCACACACATACATATGCACCCTCACACAGGTCCATCTGCACACACATGCATACACATCCTACACACAGGTCCATCTGCACACACATACATATGCACCCTCACACAGGTCCATCTGCACACACATGCATACACATCCTACACACAGGTCCATCTGCACACACATACATATGCACCCTCACACAGGTCCATCTGCACACACATGCATACACATCCTACACACAGGTCCATCTGCACACATATACATATGCATCCTCACACAGGTCCATCTGCACACACATGCATACACATCCTACACACAGGTCCATCTGCACACACATACATATGCACCCTCTCACAGGTCCATCTGCACACACATGCATACACATCCTACACACAGGTCCATCTGCACACACATACATATGCACCCTCACACAGGTCCATCTGCACACACATGCATATGCATCCTACACACAGGTGCATCTGCACACATATGTACATATACACTTGTACATGTACATCCCCCAACAGATACATCTACATCTCTCTCTCCCCCTTTCTTGTTCCCCCCTCTTTCACTTTAACACACACACAGACAAACACACACACACACACACACACACACACACACCCCCCAGTGAGAGCCCACAGCCTTTGAAATTAACTGTTGCATTCACAGTATGAAACAAGACAAGACAAATTCCAGTGTACAGCAATGCTGGAAAAGAATATTCTAGAACTTGGGAGACACACAAGGGGGCACAGACTGGAAAACAAAATATCCCGAAAGGCAAAATCTCCACAGAGAATCCCAAAGCCAAAGCTGGTAGCAATAAAAAGAACCAATAAGTCTCTGCTGTTTAAATTGCTGCTCTGAGTAGAACGGCCTTTCAACTGGAACCTTTATTTCTCTCTCTCTCTGTGGAGGCTGGGATGAGAGAGGACGATGTCACACACTCATTTCAGTCTGCTCTCAGCTAAAGGGCTCTAGCATTCACGAGACATAAAGCCAGCAACCTCATAATGAAAAGATGATTACACTTCATATATGCCTCCCTTAGGAAAGAAGGGAAAAAAATAAAAACCCTACCATTTAAAATGGGGTTAGCCAGCAAATACAATTGCTTAATTTCAGAATGGGGTCGGATCCCAGTCAGAGCTTTATAGACACATTAGCAAGCATTATTTTTAGTGTGTTTTTCTACCAAATCCATTTAAAATTTCTTTGGGGAGATAAAAAGTCCTAGCCTTTAATACCTTTATTCATCTTGTCTATAACCAATGCCAAGACGAAAAGCAAGAGAGCTAACCACAGTTAGCACTGAAATGCCCTGAGATGTTACACAGTCCTAACTGCTAAACACTGACGTCTGGCAGAGAGCACGGTTTCAACCTCATATCCCAGCTCCTGTGGGTGCAGATAGTGATCTTAGGTGAAAGAGAAGCCTCTGAAGGCCTGAGTATTGATGGATCGTGGTATTCTACCAAAGGCTGACTATGGGCTCTGTATTCAGTATGACATTCATTTGCTAAAGGGGAAATCTCTTCATAAAAGAATTCAACATGCTCCCTAAAGGCTCCCCCAGAGGATGCCTGCATTATCTACAAGGGTCTGCCTCAGATCAGGGTTTTGTTCTAAAAATATTTAATTCCCAATCTTTTTTTAATTAGATATTTTCTTTATTTACATTTCAAATGTTATCCCCTTTCCTGATTTACCCTCTGAAAACCCCCTATCTCATCCCCCTCCCCCTGCTCACCAGCCCACCCATTCCCTCTTCCCTGTCCTGGCATTCCCCTACACTGGGGCATCGAGCCTTCACAGGACCAAGGGCCTTCCCTCCCTTTGATGTCCAACAAAGCCATCCTCTGCTACATATGTGACTGGAGCCATGGGTCTCTCCATGTGTACTCTTAATTGTTCTATTTAATCTATTATTTCCTTATTTGGCACAATGTTTTATCATATGAATTTAGCAAAGACTGATGATTAACTACAAAATAACTTAATTATTAAATATTTCTTGTCTTTTAAAAATGTGCCAGTTTTTACCTTAGCATTTCATAATAATTTTGTATAGCTTTTTCATGATTAGTGTATATATTAGTCACCATTTTCTCGTGCATCTCCAAGCTGATGGTGTTCTTTGTTCCTGGAGTTTTATCACTTTGCTTTTTCAGCCTACCTAGTAAACACCAGCATTCTGGTGTCTCTGTGCTTTGCATTGTGGCCAGCTCTCCTCTCTTTTGAACCATTTCTCTGCTCCTGTCATGACAACATGTGAGCTATCTGTAATGTCCATGTAGATCACTATACACCTTAATATGGTATATAGTCAATCAAGACCTCTCACCTAACAGATTCAGCTGCTTCTCACTATGTTTCTATGATATTGTTTTCTGGAATTAAAGACTGCACCACAACCTGGTTCTAACTAGACTATACTCATCTGCCATGATGCCCTCTGCCCTTACTGATACATCTTCCCGCCTTGTCCACTTAGCAATCTTGACTCACTGCAGTTGCAGGGCCTTGGACTGTTTCTGCCAATTGTATTTGTAATGTACTGGTGATACTAACAACAGCTTGTCTTATCCTGACCTTCTCCCACTGTCTGCCAGCTCCCTTGGGAGGTTCAGCTTTGTAAACTCAAGTCTCCTTTATAAACAACAAAACACTAGCAGTTCTGTCCTTAGCCTCTAGTCCTCTGGGATGGTGGCTGCTTCTTACAGCAGCTTCCAACATGGAGGAAAAAGTTTCTATTGTGATGCTAAAACTTTTCAATAACCAGTAACCCACTTCTGTTAGATAGTTCTTTGGTAAAAGAATTATCTCCACCATCCCGTGATGGATGCCAGGGCCTTTGATGCCTCATCTTTTACCTCTATTTGGATTTCTTCAAGTTATAACAAACATTAATGAGTTTCAAATAAAAATACAAAGTGATGAATAGAAGATAATCCCCCCGCCCCCAGATTTCTGCTCAGTGGGATTTCAGGTGACTTTGTTGTACTTTAGTTCACAAGAGCTGTCTGTAATAGTTTTTATATGCTCATTCCAGGGAGTTGCACTATTAGAAGGTGTGGCCTTGTTGAAGGAAGTGCGTTACTGTGGGGATGGGCTTGGAGATCTTCCTGCTAGATGCCTGAGCATGTCTGTTCCTGGCTTCCTTCAGATGAAGATGTAGAACTCTCAGCTCCTCCTGCACCATGCCTGCCTGGATGCTGCCATGCTTCTGCCTTGTTGACAATGGATTGAACCTCTGAACCTGTAAGCCAGACCCAATTGAATGTTGTCATTTATGACTTGCCTTGGCCACGGTGTCTGTTCACAGCAGTAAAACCCTAACTAAGACACTATCTATACACACTTTGAAATTAGGAGCCACTTACTCTATGCATTCATATTCATTTACCACAGTTGTTGAGAGCTGGCAATAGAAACGGTAAGGCAGAACTCTGCTTTTTTTTTTACACATATATAAGTTTTAGTATTTTAGTCCATTTTTCTGGGTAAACAGTTCATATTTTTCTCATTCTAGAGCTCAACATTGATTTTTAACTAAAATCACATTTCTTAATATCTGTCTACTTTGACAGAACAAAGTTAGAAGGAAAAGCTTATGTATAATTATCACTACAGAACATGTGAACATGTACACATACTCACCTACCAGATGCTTTGCATTGAATAAAACATTTTAATAAAGAATTAAACCTTGAAATAAAGACATGTTTTGTCCTACATAAGGCTACATATAGAATACATTTCCCATTTTTTACACAAAGAACATAACTAAAGTCAGAAACAAGAAAATTTTTGATACAAGGATCAGAAATAAAGTGACTAACATCATTAAAAGAACATTAGTGCCGGTGCTAGATCAGTCAAATTAAGATTCAATAAAAAATCATGCTAGTTCATAATGCCTCCAGCTCTGCTTCTGGGAGAGTGCTCAAATTTCTCATAATTCAGAGGTCATAAAATGCCTTGGGGTTTCCCCAGACTGATGTACTTACTCTGTGATGATCGTTTATCCTCAGGGAGCAATGTTAACTTATCTACTTAGATAGAATGCTGCTAATACATTATAAAATCCAAAAAAAAAAAACCTCTGAAATTTGAGTTTCTTTATTTTTAAAACCAAATGTAGTTGATATCACTTGTGTCTAGAATTATCAGGTTACAACTAATTTCATTTACTATGATTTAGCTCATGAATTATCAGTAAAGAAAAGTGACATCTATCCATAACACTCTTCTGTGTCTGGTCTTGAGGTAGAACTATTCCCAATTTTCTGAGAAACCATCAAATTGATTCCTAGAGTGCTTGTACAAGTTTACACTCCCACCAGTGGAGGGGTGTTCCCCTGCTCCACATCCACAGACAACATGTTCTGTTCCTTGAGATTTTTTTTTTTATATCTTAGCCATGCTGATAGTGTAAGGTGGAATCTAGAGTCATTTTGATCTGCATTTCCCTGATGACTAAGGACATTGAACATTTCTTTACATGCTTCTTGTTCATTAAGTGCTTCTTCTATTGAGAATTCTCTGTTTAGCTCTCTACTCCATTTTTAATTGGGTTACTTGGGTTGTTAGTTTCAAACTTCGTTTTTTATTGGATATTTTCTTTATTTACATTTCAAATGTTATCCTCTTTCCTGGTTTCCCCCTTCCTGCAAACCCTCTATCCCATCCCCCCTCCCGGAAACCCTCTATTCCATTCCCCCTCCTGGAAACAATCTATCCCATCCCCCATCCCCCTGCTTCTATGAGGGTGTTCCTCTTCCCACCCACTCACTCCGGCCTCCCTGCTCTCCATTCCCCTACACTGGGGGATCTATCTAGCCTTCATAGGAACAAGAACCTCTCCTCCCAGTGATGCCTGACAAGGCTATCCTCTGCTACATATGCAGCTGGGGCCATGTGTACTCACTCCTTGCTTGATGGCTTAGTCTCTGGGAGCTCTGACAGGGGAGGGGAGTATCTGGTTGGATGATACTGTTGTTCTTCCTATGGGGTTGCAAACCTCTTTAGCTCCTTCCTTCCTTTCTCTAATTCCTCCATTAGGGACACTGTGCTCAGTCCAATGTTTGGCTCCGAGCATCCACATTTGTATTTGTAAGGCTCTGGTAGGGCTTCTCAGGAGACAGCTATATCAGGCTCCTTTCAGCAAGCAATTCTTGGCATCCACAGTAGTGTCAGGGTTTGTTGACTGTATATAAGATGAATACCCAGGTGAGACAGTCTCTGGATGGCTTTTTCATCAATCTCTGCTCCCCACTTTGCCACAATATTTTGTTCCCCCTTCCAAGAAGGACCTAATCACCCACACTTTGGTCTTCCTTCTTCTTGAGCTTCATGTGGTCTGTGAATTGTATCTTGGGTATTCGGTACTTTTGGGCTAATATCCTCTTACCAGTGAATGCATACCATGTGTGTTCTTATCTGATTGGGTTACCGCACTCAGTATGATATTTTCTAGTTCCATCCATTTGCCTAAGAATTTCATGAATCCATAGTTGTTAAGAGCTGAGTAGTACTCCATTGTGTAAATGTACCACATTTTCTGTATCCATTCTTCTGTTGAAGGATTAGACCTCTGTCAGATGTAGGGTTGGTAAAGATCTTCTCCCAATCTGTAGGCTGTTATTTTGTCCTATTGATGGTGTCCTTTGCCTTACAGAAGATTTTCAGTTTCATAAGGTTCCATTTGTTAGTCGTTGATCTTAGTGCCTGAGCCATGGGTGTTCTGTTGTCTCCTGTGCCAATGTGTTCAAGGAAGTTCTTGACTTTCTCTTCTACAAGATTTATTGTATCTGGTTTTATGTTGAGGTCTTTGATCCAATTGGACTCCAGCTTTATGCAGGGTGATAAATATGGATGTATCTGTGTTCTTCTACTAGCAGACATTCAGTTAGACTAGCACCATTTGTTGAAAATACTCTCTCTTTTCCATTACATGATTTTGGTTTCTTAACAAAAATCAAGTGTCTATAGATGAGTGAGTTTACTTTTTGTTCTTCATTTCTATTCCATTGATCAACCTGTCTCTTTCTATACCAATAACATACAGTTTTTATTATTATTGCTCTGTAGTACAGCTGAAGACAGGGATAGTGATAGTTCCAGATCTTTTATTATATAGGATTGTTTTAGCTATCCAGAGGTTTAGTTTTTCCATATGAAGTTAAGAATTGTTTTTTCAAGATCTCTAAAGAACTTTGTTGGTATTCTGATGGAAATTGTATTGAATCTGTAGATTGCTCTTGATGAGATGGCCATTTTCACTCTCTTAACCCTATGGATTCAATAGCATGAGAGATCTTTCCACCCTCTGATATCTTCTTCAGTTTCTTTCTTTGGAGACTTGAAGTTCTTGTCATGTAGTTTTTTCACTTGCTTGGTGATATTTTTTATTATTTGTGGCTTTTGTGAAGGGTATTATCTCCCCAACTTCTTTCTCAGTCCTTTTATCATGTGTGTAAAGCAGGTCTAGTGAATTCATGGAGTTAATTTTGTATCCACTTTGCTGAAGGTGTTTATCAGCTGTGGGATTTATCTAGTAGAATGTTTGGGGTCACTTATGTATACTCTCATATCATCTCCAAATAGTGATACTTTGACTTCTTCCTTTCCAATATCTAACCCCTTGATCTCCTTTAGTTGTCTAACTGCTCTAGATAGGATTTTAAGTAGTACATTGAAGAGAAAGGGAAAGAGTGGACATCTTTGTCTTTTCTCTGATTTTAATGGAAATGCTTTAAGTTTCTTTCCATTTAATTTGATGTCATTTAATGGCTTGCTATATTTTGCCTTTATTGTGTTTACATGTGTGCCTTGCATCTTGGTCTCTCCGAGACATTTAACATGAAGGGGCGTTTGATTTTGTCAAAAGTTTTTTTCCCAGCATATAATGAGATGATCATGTGTTTTTTTTAATTACCCTTACAGGTTTTTTTTTTAAATATGGTAGATTACAATGGAGGATTTTCTATTTTATATTGAAACAACCCTGCATCTCTGAGATGATACCTAGTTGATCATTGATGATATCTTTGATGTGTTCTTGGATTTTGTTTTTATTTTATTGAATTTTTTGCATCAACATTTATAAGAAAAATTAGTCTGAAATTCTCTTTCTTTGTTGAGTCTTCGTGTGGTTTAGTTCTGGGGTAACTATGACTGCATAGAATGAATTTGGCAGTGTTCCTTCTATTTCTATGAAATAGAAGAAAGAGTTTGAAGAGTATTGGTACTGGTATTAGTTCTTATTTGAAAGTCTTGTAGAATTATGTGCTCAAACCATCTGGCCCAGGGCACTTATCTATCTATCTATCTATCTATCTATCTATCTATCTATCTATCTATCTATCTATCTATCTATCTATCTATCTATCTATCTGTCTGTCTATGATCTATTTATTTGTTGGGAGATTTTAATGATAGTTTCTATTTCCTGAGGGTTTATAGGACTATTTAACTAGTTTACTTGATATTGACTCAACTTTGTTAAGTTATATCTGTTTACAAAATCATCTATTTCCTTTAGATTATCCAATTTTGTGTAGTACATGCTTTTGAAGTAAGGCCTAATGGTTCTTTGAATTTCTTCAATGTTCATTCTATATCTCCCTTTCATTTCTGAATTTGGTAATGTTGGTACTGTTTCTCTGCCTTTTAGTTAGGATAGATAAGGATTTGCTTATCTTGTTGATTTTTCAAAGAACCAGCACTTGGTTTTGTTAATTCTTTGTACTGTTCTCTTCATATTGCCCAGCCCTTTATTTAGAGATAATATCTATCTTTGTTGTTGAAATGTGTTTCTTGTTTACATCAGAATAATGGATCCTGCTTACATACCCATAGGTTATCTTGTGTCTTTTTATTGGGGAATTGAGACCATTGATGTTGAGAGATATTAATGTCTAATGATTGTTATTTCTTGTGATTTTGATGTTGGTGTTCATTCTCTTTCTCTCTCTCTCTCTCTCTCTCTCTCTCTCTCTCTCTCTCTCTCTCTCTCTCTCTCTCTCTCTCTCTCTCCTTGTGTGTGTGTGTGTGTGTGTGTGTTCCTTTTCTTTAGATTTTGCTGGTATGGAATTATCTATTTCAGTGTTTTCTTGGGTATAGCTAGCTTCCTCCTTGTATTGAAGTTTTCCTTCTAGTATCTCTGTAGGGCTGGATTAATAGAAAGATATTGTATATATTTGGATCTGTCATGGTATATCTAGTTCTTTTCCATCTACAGTGATTGTAAAGTTTGCTGGGTATAGTTTTCTGGGCTGGCATCTGTGAACTCTTAGGGACTATAAGACCTAATCTGGTATAATTCTAATAGGTATGCATTTATATGTTACTTGGCCTTTATACCTTATGGCTCTTAATAGTCTTTCTTTGTTCTGTATACTTAGTGCTTTGATTATTATATGGCAGGAGGGTTTCTCTTTTTGTCTACTCTTTACTGTTCTGTAAGAGGCTTACATGTTTATAGACATCCCTTTTTTAGGTTAGGGAAATTTTCTTTTATGGTTTTGTTGAAGATATTTTTGGGGGTCTTTGAGTTGGGAGACTTCTCCTTCTTCCATTCCTATTATTCTTAGGTTAGGTCTTTTTGTAGTGTCCCAAATATCCTCAATGGTTTATATTAGAAACTTTTTAACTTTGGGATTTTCTTTGACTGCTGTATCAATTTCTTCTATCATATCTTCTATACAGGAGATTGTCTCAAAATCTTTTGTCTTCTGTTGGTGATGCTTTTATCTGTAGCTTCTGTTCTGTTTCATAGGTTTTCTACCTCCAAGACTGCCTCAGATTGTTTTTTCATTATTGCTTCTGTTTCCATTTTCAGGTCTTGAACAGTTTTATTCATTTCTTCCACCTGTTTGATTGTATTTTCCTGTATTTCCTTAAGAGATTCATTCATTTACTCTTTAGAGTCCTCTACCATCTTAATAAGATTAGATGTAAGGCCATTTTCTTGAGATTCGTGTGTGTTAGGATATCCAGGGTTTGTTTTAGTAGGATGGCTGAGTTCAGGTGGTGCCATATTGCCCTAGCTTTTGTTGTGTTCTTCTACTGGAATTTTGCCATCCCATCTGGTTGTTCCTAGTTTTGGAAGGTCTGCTAGTCCCTGATGTTAGCAGGCCTCTGGGATTGTAGATAGAGATGGTCTCTGTTGGGAGCAGGCTTCCAGGGATGTAGGCAGAACTTGTATATCCTGGTATGCCTTGATATTTTCAGGCTGCTGGTTGTTCCAGGTAGGAGTAGATCTTCAGGGATACAGGCAGAGTTGTGGCGCATAAAATGGAGTGCAGAGGGTGCTGGGCAGAGCTTGTCACTTCTGGGCATTCCTAGAGGGGCCAACAGGCAGGAAATTGTGGTAGGAGTCTCACCTGGAAGTTGCCGATGGCTCTAGGTATCTGGGATTGTGGTTGAAGTTGTGGACTGGAGGAAGGGACACAGAGGACAGTGCAGACTTCACAGCTTTTGGCCTTGCCAGGGACCCAGCAGACAGGGGTTTGGGGCTTGATGATCCTACCTTGTTGTCCCAGGAAAGTCTCCATGTATTTATGTGGAGCTGAAGCCTGGGAAATGGAGTGCAGAGGGGACAGGACAGAGCTTGCCAATGCTGAGTTTGCCCAGAAGGCGCAACAGGCAATTGAGGTAGGAATCTCATTTGGTGGTTGCTTATGGCTGCAGGTATCAGGAATTGTCAATATATGATGTTTATCAGAAATGCTATCAAGAATGGCTAGAATTGGAGCAGAACTCCAGCAAGGAGTTTTGTTGCTTTTGTTTGTTTGTTTTTGTTTTTTGTTTTCCTTTGTGGAAAAGAAAAGCTGCTTCTCAAACTTAGATGGAATGGCAGAGACCTTCAAACTACTATAAAATTTGGAAGAATGGAATGGGATCCCTGATTTAAAATAGAGCCTACTGTGAAGGCATAGGAAAAATGCTGTCAAAGAATCAGAGACAATGCACTAACTGTAAAGCAGTGAAAGGAGCATTGGAAAACCCAGCCACGTTGCATGGGAGCTTCCTACTTTTTAATGAAACTAAGCATGAAATTTATGGATGCAACTCAAAAGGTCTCTTCTCATGAATTTATTCCAAAAATAAAAGTTTGTATCCATTGTAGATTTATTTTTTCATAAGGAAACTAAGTATAATCCATGTGTTCTCTCATGGGCAAATATTTAAACTGTAACAATAGACTCCATGGAATACTATACAGCAATAATGAATGAGTCACATGATGAGGCAAGACACAAGTGGGAGCACTATAAGGTAACATGTGGTAAGAGACATGCTAGATGATGAATGTCATAATGTGGAGACAGACTAGAGGTTCTGGGCTCAGTGACATGTAAGGGATTCAGACCCACAGGGCAGCTCACAAATTGTTCTGCTGATGACACTCTTGTCTTCATGGCTTCCAAGTCAGCAGCCTGGCTTGCTTATCAAGGAAAGTGAAAATGTTCCCATTAGGCAGAAGGGAACTGTTCTGTATCACTCTTAACGGTATTCATAAACCTAGGATTATCTGAATGTGGAAAGGTGGAGTAAGCAATATGTTTAATGCTTTAACATGGATATTTAGGTATAAGATTGAGTGAGCAGATGGATAGATGATGATTACAGACTGGAGATCTGTGGAGGACTGCCAGTGCACAGATGAAGGCAGAAATGAGCAATTAAGAAACTATAGGCAAAATGAGAGCAGAAAGTGACAGCACTCTAATGTGTACTAAAACTATGATGAGATATGCTAACTCATTGGTGATTTGATAAAATAGGAGACTTCTACAGTCCTCTAAGTCTTCAAAATGTAAAAATATGAACAGTAAGAATAGAGATGGGGGAGCTGGAGAGATGGCTCAGAAGTAAAAAACACTGGATGCTTTTCCAGGGGACCTGGATTCAACTCCAGCATCCACGTGGCAGCTCACAAATGTTTGTAACTCCAGTTTCTAAGTATCAGTTACCCTCACACAGACATACATACAAGCAAAACACCAAAGCACATAAAAGAAAAATACATCCCTAAGAATAATAAAAAGAATCCAGAGGGATATGAAGAAATGAGGTATATATTCTATATGCACAACATATATGAACACGCTACTCAGAATTCTCAACTTTGTATGACATGAGTAGCATGGTCATATAGAATTGTCAGGATTGCAGCAAAAGCCATGACCAGTGTTTGTTTTGTTGGAAAGCATATTATTCATTAATACAGTTTCATCCAGAAAAAGATGATGATAACATTAATTTTTCTGGCCAACAATATCTTTTTTTTTTAAATTTTATTTTCTAAGTTTTTTTTTTTAATATACATTCAAAATCATTTCCCCTTTCCCGTTTCCTCCCTCCCCGAAAGTCCCATAAGCCCCCTTCCCTCCCTCTTTTCCCCATTCAACCCCCTCTCGCTTCTCTGTCCTGGCGTTCCCCTACATCCAGTCTTTCCAGGACCAGAGGTGTCTCCTTCCATCTTCTTAGAAATCTATTGATATGCGAATTGTGTCTAGGGTATTCCGAGATTCTGGGTCAATATCCCCTTATCAGTGACTGTAAACCATGTGTGTTCTTTTGTGATTGGGTTACCTCACTAAGGATGATATTTTCAAGTTCTGACCATTTGCTTAGGAATTTCGTGAATTCATTGTTTTTAATTGCCCAGTAGTATTCCATTGTGTAAATATACCACATCTTCTGAATCCATTCCTCCGTTGAGGAACATCTGGGTTCTTTCCAGCTTCTGGCTAATATAAATAAGGCTGCTATGAACATAGTGGAGCATGTGTCCTTATTGCATGCAGGTAAAGCCTCTGGATATATGCCCAGGAGTGGTATAGCCGGATCCTCCTGGAGTGTCATGCCCAGTTTTCTGAGGAACCGCCAGACTGCTTTCCAGAGTGGTTGTACCAGCTTGCAATTCCACCAGCAGTGGAGGAGTGTTCCTCTTTCTCCACATCCTCGCCAACAACTGCTGTCTCCTGTGTTTTTGATCTTAGTCATTCTGACTGGTGTGAGATGGAATCTCAGGGTTGTTTTGATTTGCATTTCCCTAATGACTAAGGATGATGAACATCTCTTTAGGTGCTTCTCAGCCATTAGATATTCTTCAGGTGAGAACTCTTTGTTTAGCTCTGTACCCCATTTTTAATAGGGTTACCTGCCTCTCTGGAGTTTAACTTCTTGAGTTCTTTGTATATATTGGATATTAGTCCTCTGTCAGATGTAGGGT
Source organism: Tokudaia tokunoshimensis (assembly GCA_036184795.1). Taxonomy (NCBI): domain Eukaryota; kingdom Metazoa; phylum Chordata; class Mammalia; order Rodentia; family Muridae; genus Tokudaia; species Tokudaia tokunoshimensis. The sequence goes on along the minus strand of BTHU01000003.1, from coordinate 119,421,107 downwards.
TGGTAAAGATCATTTCCCAGTTAGTTGGTTGCCGCTTTGTCATTTTGACAGTGTCTTTTGCCTTGCAAAAATTTGTAATTTAATGAGGTCCCATTTGTCTATTCTTGATCTTAGAGCATAAACTATTGGAGTTCGATTCAGGAAATTCTCCCCTGTGCCCATATGTTCAAGGTTCTTCCCTAGTTTCCTTTCTGTTAGTTTCAGTGTGTCTGGTTTTATGTGGAGGTCCTTGATCCACTTGGAATTGAGCTTAGTGCAAGGAGATAAGAATGGGTCAATTTGCATTCTTCTGCATGTTGACCTCCAGTTGAGCCAGCACCATCTGTGGAAAAGGCTATCTTTTTTCCACTGGATGGTTTTAGCTCCTTTGTCAAAGATCAAGTGACCATAGGAGTGTGGATTCATTTCTGGGTCTTCAAATCTGTTCCATTGATCTACATGCCTGTCACTGTACCAATACCATGCGGTTTTTAACACTATTGCTCTGTAGTACAGCTTGAGGTCCAGGATACTGATTCTCACAGAGGTTCTTTTACTCTTGAGAATAGTTTTAGCTATCCTGGGTTTTCTGTTATTCCAGATGAATTTTTGAATTGCTCTTTCTAACTCTATGAAGAATTGAGTTGGGATTTTGATGGGGATTGCATTGAATCTGTATATTGCTTTTGGTAAGATGATCATTTTTACTATATTAATGGTGCCAATCCATGAGCATGGCAGATTTTTCCATCTTCTGAGGTCTTCTTCAATTTCTTTCTTCAGAGACTTGAAGTTCTTGTCATACAGATCTTTCACTTGTTTGTTTAGAGTCATGCCAAGATACTTTATATGGTTTGTGGCTATCGTGAAGGGTATCATTTCTCTTACTTCTTTCTCAGCCTGCTTATCCTTTGCGTATAGGAAGGCTACTGACTTGCTTGAGTTGATTTTATATCCGGCCACTTTGCTAAAGTCATTTATCAGCTGTAGGAGTTTTCTGGTGGAGTTCTTTGGGTCGCTTAAGTATACTATCATATCGTCTGCAAATAGTGATAGTTTGACTTCTTCCTTTCCAATTTGTATCCCTTTGACCTCTTTTTGTTGTCTAATTGCTCTAGCTAGAACTTCAAGTACTATATTGAAAAGATATGGAGAGAGAGGGCAGCCTTGTTTAGTCCTTGATTTTAGTGGGATTGCTTCAAGTTTCTCTCCATTTAGATTGATGCTGGCTACCAGTTTGCTGTAAATTGCTTTTACTATGTTTAGATATGGGCCTCGAATTCCTGATCTTTCAAAGACCTTTAGCATGAAAGGATGCTGAATTTTGTCAAATGCTTTCTCAGCATCTAATGAGATGACCATGTGTTTTTTTTCTTTGAGATTGTTTATATAGTGGATTACATTGATGGATTTCCTTATATTGAACCATCCCTGCATCCCTGGGATGAATCCTACTTGATCTTAGTGAATGATCATTTTGATGTGTTCTTGGATTCGGTTGGCAAGAATTTTATTGAGTATTTTTGCATCGATATTCATAAGAGAGATTGGCCTGAGATTCTCTTTCTTTGTCGGATCTTTGTGTGCTTTTGGTATTAGTGTAATTGTGGCTTAATAGAACGAGTTGGGTAGTATTCTTTCTGTTTCTATATTGTGGAACAGTTTGAAGAGTATTGGTGTAAGGTCTTCTTTGAAGGTCTGATAGAATTCTGCACTAAAACCATCTGGACCTGTGCTTTTTTTGGTTGGAAGACTTCCAATGACTATTTCTATTTCTTCAGGGATTATAGGATGGTTTAGATAGTCTATTTGATCTTGATTTAATTTTGGTATTTGATATCTGTCAAGGAAATTGTCCATTTCCTCCAGATTTTCTAGTTGTGTTGAATACAGATTTTTGTACTAGGATCTGATGTTTTTTTGAATTTTCTCACTTTCTGTTGTTATCTCTCCCTTTTAGTTTTTGATTTTATTCATTTGGATACTGTCTCTGTGCCCTCTGGTTAGTCTGGCTAAGGGCTTATCTATCTTGTTGATTTTCTCAAAGAACCAACTCCTCGTTTTGTTGATTCTTTGTATGGTTTTATTTGTTTCTACTTGATTGATTTCAGCCCTGAGTTTGATGATTTCCTGCCTTCTACTCCCCTTTGGTGTATTTGCTTCTTTTTGTTCCCGGGCTTTCAGGTGTGCCATTAAGCTGTTAGTGTATGCTGTATCCCATTTCTTTTTGGCGGCACTCAGGGCTATGAATTTTCCTCTTAGCACTGCTTTCATTGTGTCCCATAAATTAGGGTATGTTGTGCCTTCATTTTCATTAACTTTCAAAAAGTCTTTGGTTTCTTTCTTTATTTCCACCTTGATCAAGTTATCATTGAGTAGAGCATTGTTCAGCCTCCATATGTACGTGGGTTTTCTTTTGTTTTTGTTGCCATTGAAGACCACCCTTATTCCATAGTGATCTGATAGGAGGTATGGGATTAGTTCTATCTTCTTATATCTGTTGAGATCTGATTTGTGACCAATTATATGGTCAATTTTGGAGAAGGTACCATGAGGTGCTGAGAAGAAGGTGTATTCTTTAGCTCTAGGATAAAATGTTCTATATATATCTGTTAGTTCCATTTGGTCCAAGGCTTCAATTAGATTCACTGTGTCCCTGTTTACTTTCTGCTTTCCTGAACAATCCATTTCAGAGAGCGGGGTGTTGAAGTCACCCACTATTATTGTGTGAGGTGTGATGTGTGCTTTGAGCTTTAGTACAGTTTCTTTTACGAATGAGGGTGCCCTTGCATTTGGAGCATAGATATTCAGAATTGAGAGTTCTTGATGGTGGATTTTTCCCTTGATCAGTATGTAGTGTCCTTCTGTGTCTTTTTTGATGACTTTAGGTTGAAAATCAATTTTATCTGATATTAGGATGGCTACTCCACCTCGTTTCTTGGGGCCATTTGCTTGTAAAATTGTTTTCCAGCCTTTTACTCTGAGGTAGTGTTTGTCTTTGACACTGAGGTGCGTTTCCTGCATGCAGCAAAATGCTGGGTCCTGTTTACGTATCCAGTCTGCTAGTCTATGTCTTTTTATTCGGGAATTGAGACCATTGATATTAAGAGAGATTAAGGCATAGTGATTATTGCCACCTGCCATTCTTGATGCTATCTTTATGTTTGAGTGGTTATCTACTTTTGGGTTTGAAGCAAGAAAGTTACTATCTCATTTTTTCCAGGGTGTTGTTTCTCTCCCTTTATTGGCGTTTTCCACCTATTATCCTTTGCAGGGCTGGATTTGTAGAAAGATATTGTGAAAATTTGGTTTTATCATGGAATATCTTGGTCTCTCCATCTGTGGTGATTGAGAGTTTTGCTGGGTATAGTAGTCTAGGCTGGCATTTGTGCTCTCTTAGTGTCTGCATGAGATCTGCCCAGGATCTTCTGGCTTTCATAGTCTCTGGTGAGAAGTCTGATGTGATTCGGATAGGTCTTCCTTTGTATGTTACTTGGTCCTTTTCTCTTACTGCTTTTAATATTCTTTCTTTGTTTAGTACATTTGGTGTTTTGATTATTATGTGACAGGAGGTATTTCTGTTCTGGTCCAGTCTGTTTGGAGTTCTGTAGGCTTCTTGTACGTTCACTGGCATCTCTCTCTTTAGGTTAGAGAAGTTTTCCTCCATAATTTTGTTGATGATGTTTACTGGCCCTTTAAGTTGCAAATCTTCACTCTCATCTATACCTATAATCCTTAGGTTTGGTCTTCTCATTGTGTCCTGGATTTCCTGGATGTTTTGGGTTGCACGTTTTTTGCATTTTGCATTTTCTTTGACTGTTGAGTCGATGCTTTCTATGGTATCTTCAGCACCTGAGATTCTTTCTTCCATCTCTTTTATTCTATTGTTGATGTTTGCATCTATGACTCCTGCTTTCTTCCCAATGTTGTCTATCTCCAAAGTTGTTTCCCTTTGTGATTTCTTAGTTGTTTCTACTTCCTTTTTTGATCCTGGATCGATTTGCTGAGATCCTTCACTTGTTTGTTTGTATTTTCCTGTATTTCTTTAAGTTATTTTTGCATTACCTCTTTCAGGATTTCTGCCTGTTGACCCAAGTTCTCCTGCATTTCTCTAAGCGATTTTTGTGTTTCCTTCTCATGGGATTCCATCTGTTGATCCATCGTCTCCTGCATTTCTTTAAGCAGTTCTCGTGTTTCCTTTGTAAGGGCATCTAGCCGTTGATTCATTTCTTTAAGCAATTTTTGTCTTGCCTCCCTACGGGCATCCGTCTGTTGACCCATATTTTTCTGCATTTCTTTATGCAATTTTTGTGATTCCTTTGAAAGTGCATCTTCCCTTTGATTCATTTCTTTAAGAGATTTTTTGTGTTGTCTCCTTGTGGGCCTCCATCTGTTGATCCATGTTCTCCTGCATTTCTCTAAGCGGTTTGGTTTTTGTATTTCCTTTGTAAGGGCTTCTAACAGTTGATTCATGGTCTCCTGTGATTCTTTATTAGATTTATTTGTGTCCTTCTTGTGATCCTCTAATAGCATCATGAGAAGTGATTTTATATCCAGATCTTGTCTTTCTGGTGTGGTGGGGTATCCAGGACTTGCTGCTGTTGGAGAGTTGGGTTCGGATGGTGCCATATTACTTTGATTTCTGTTCATAACGTTCTTACGTTTGCCTTTTGCCATCTGGTTACCTCTGATGTTAGTTGGTCCTGCTGTCACTGGCTGTTGCTTGGACCTCCTGTGAGCCTGAAAAGCTATTTTTGGTCCCCCTGGATTACTGGGATTCCCCTGGCACCGATTTCTGGGGCCTGCCCTGCTCCTGAGTGTCTTTGGAGCCCTGATGTGCCTTGCCCCAAGTGATGTTATATTGGGGAGTCCCTGCACATCCAAAGGCTCAGCCTAATGGATTCCCGGAGCAGAGGTCGCCAAAGGGAGGCTGGTAGGCTCCTGCCCTGTGCAGGGGTGTGTGATCTCTCCCAGAGTGGGGGGGAAGGGCTGTCCCTCTGCAAGGCAGAAGTCCCACAGCAGAGCTGGCGCGCTGGTTACTGCAGATCTGCCCAGCTCTTGGGATCAGTGTACACACAAGCCACCCGAGACCCAAGCGATATTATGCCTGTCTGTCTCCGATCCTGGCAGTCCCAACTACCTGGCCACTGGAGCAAAGATGGCGGAGTGCACTCTGCACTCTCTCGGTGGCACTGGTCACCCTGCAGAGGGGATGGCCTACAGCAGATCTGGCGCCCAGAGGACCACAGCGCTGTCCCGTCTTGGGAGCAGACGGAAGCCCCAACAGGCAGTGTCTCAAGCGATGTTATATTTGGGGGAACCTGGGTACCTGTCTCTTCAGTACAGTCTACCGGAACCGAGGTCACCAAAGGGAAGCTGGTAGGCTCCCGCCCAATGCGGGGGGTCCCTCTGCTAGGCAGAAGTCCTACAGCAGAGCTGGCGCGCTGGTTACTGCAGATCTGCCCAGCTCTTGGGAGCAGTGTACACACAAGCCGCCTGAGACCCAAGCGATATTATGCCTGTCTGTCTCCGAGCCTGGCAGTCCCAACTGCCAACAAGTATCTTACAATATACATCCATAAACTGAAGCAGACAGGAGACCCAGAGATGCATCTTGGAGTTCCATCTATGACATTTTACTGACAGGTTTTCAAAAGTGATACTACAGTAATTTACTGAAACAATGTAAGAATTCTGGAAATAATAGCCACCTCAGTGAGGAAATGTAAGTTTGTTGAAGGTGTTCTCTTCTGAACTAATGAATGAGCTTCTGAACATCTGAACTAATGAATGAATATTAGTTCATTCATCATCCTCTCATGGTTTATCTTAAGGGTCACTGAATGCTTGGAACCTCTTCATTCTACCTCATCGCCTACCGTCCTTCAGAGCCATATCAACATCATCTCTCAGCCCCAAGATTCTATTTATATCTGTATTTCAAGACTCCATCTTGGGTCTTCCCAGACAGCCTGCTGTACTACAGCCAAAGTGGTCATTTAAGCAGAGTTCTTGACACAGTATGATCCATGTGCTACTGGCCCTTCCTCAACACAACCAATTTGAGAGGTTCACATTATTTATCAAAGGAAAAATTAAAAAAAATTAAACCCTTCATCTGGACTGTAAATCCCTGTCTTAGTTAGGGTTTTACTGCTGTGATCAGACACCATGACCAATGCAAGTTTTGTAAAAGACAACATTTAATTGGGGCTGACTTACAGGTTCAGAGGTTCAGTCTATTGTCATCAAGGCAGAAGCATGGCAGCATCCAGGCAGGCCTGGTTCAGGGGGAGCTGAGGGTTCTACATCTTTATCCATAGGAAGCGAGGAACAGACTGGACTCAGGCAGCTAGGTGGAAGATCTGCAAGCCCACACCCACAGTGACACACTTCCTTTAACAAGGCCACACCTTCGAATAGTGCCACTCACTATGAAGAACATATGCAAACCATCACAATTCCTTTAGGTACTACCTCCTAAATCAAATTAATAGGATAGCCTTTCAAAATTTAGGGTGGCACAGGGGTAAACCAGGAGGACAGTTTCACTTATGTTGCAGAAGAAGATTGCCAGGGGAGAAAATTTGCCATGATTGGAAATCGGAATCTTTACAGTTGGAAAAACAGGCATGTGTTATATCTTAACAGGAGTTTTGTATTTGCAAAATTCAATGGAAAATGAATCATGTTAAGTAAACTACTGCTTGAGAAATGAACTGCTTCCCAAGAAGACAATGTATCTCCTAACCAATGAATTATAGGGAAACTAGCTTTTATCCAGAGATATGTATTCCTAATGATTTCCAAAAGGAACCAGAGATCTTGGTCTTGTCTATATCCCAGGACAAGAATTCCTTTTGATATATAGAAAGCACTGCTGAACTGTGAAGGTTTTTTGTTTCCATGGGAGATTTCAGCATTTGTTATCTACTTAATGTCTTAATGTCTATGAAGGAGGAAGGCAGAAGTTCTCCTTGCTGAGTTGACTTTATACTGATCCATGGTCTCATGTATTAAATAGGATGTTTATGAATGGAGGTCTTCTTTTTGTTGCATTTTTTTGTACTTCTTTCTTTCTGCATAAATCTCTTCTCCTGAATTTGCTACCAGGAACTCCCATCTCCTTCCCATAGCTCCGCCACTGCTTCCTAGATGTCCCTCTTGACACTATGGCTGAACACAGCACTTTATTCTATGCTTTCATGAGTTTCTGCGGTTTTTAGAGGGAAAACCAGAAAAGGGGATAACACTTGAAATGTAAATAAAGAAAATATCTAATAAAAATTATAAAATTAAAAAAAATTGTATTTTTGTTGTTCAGTTATTTTGATAAGAAACACATATTTCAATGAAGTAAAATTTACTCATGACTTTTTTCAGGTTACAAAGAATGAGGTTTTAAGATAGTTTGTCTCTGTGTTTTCTCTCTTCACTTGTATCAACTATCCATCTCTTTCTATACTCTACCTTATTTCTGGATTGAATCATAAACACTTTCCTCCTTTCTTAGCTCCTCATTTTTAACACTTGTGATCTCTTATTGAAATTCATAGAATACTCAGTCTCAGCCCCTTATATGCATATACCCAAGCCTTAAAGGTTACCATCTGTATATGAGACAGAAAATATGATTGTTTTCTTATCATACAGGGCCCTCATATTATACCACCAGAACTATCCATTTTTTTTCTGCAAGTTTCAAAATTTAATTTCTCTCTGTAACTGAGTAAAATATTCTGTGTGAATACACCACACTCACACCCATTCTTTGATTGCTTAATATCTTCTGGTTCTATTTTCTTGTCGTGAATAGTATAGTAAGTTGTGCAAGTGTCTGTATGGGAGAATACAGAACCCTGAAAGTATATGCCAGGCATAGAATAACTGCATCCTATAGTAATTTTATTTTTAACCATATTTTGGAGGTGAGGTGGAGAAACTCCATACTGATTTGCTAATGGTTGAACTGTGTACAGTCTAACCAGAAATCAATGTGGTCCATATTTCCCACATCTTCCTATCATTTGTTGTTGTTGTTGTTATTGTTTTGTTTTGTTTTTTCAATTATCACAAGTTTCATAGAGGAGATGGAATCTTGGGTAGGCTTTTAAAAGGTCACTTTCCCATGGTTTAGTTGTTGACATCTAGGATATTTTATTATATCATCAACTACATGTTTTGTCTCCAGATATCAGAATGGATGTATGTATGTGTGGGTTTATGGATGGATGGCGAATAGATGGGTAAATTTGATGGATGGATGGATAGATAAATGGTTGGATGGATGGATGGATGGATGGATGGATGGAAAACAACATTTTGCCTAAACAGCCCTTCTGATTTCACATCCTTCAGAATCTGATTTCAAAGAAAGTCTCTAAACAAGAAGAATGGGGACTCATCAACATGTGACTTAAATATTTAAAGATGGTATTTTAATGCTAAATTGCTGAATTAGGCATTAGAAGTTATGGAAGATGTTAACTAAAGTGATTCATGGTAATTAGGATTATTCAAAACACTTTATTTTATAAGAAAAAAAACCTCCTCAAAATAGGAAAAAAATTTTCTCACTTTCCTTTTAGCAGTATTTATTTTCTCCAAAGATATTGTGTAATAAAATGCAAATAAAGAATTTTGAGCTTGCCATCTGTGAACAATAAGAAAATGTTTTATTCATCATGATCAGAGATGTTAAGAAAATTAAATATAAAATTGATTTTTTAAAAGCATATTTTCTCAAATTGAGTTTAGTTTTATGTGATGGAAGAAACAAAGAAGCAAAAGTAAATACACAAGCAAGGAAGTCAGAGGAAAAGACTACTTTTTTTTTTTTGTAATAAGACACTCATTTCCTCAGAAGGTCAGGGACTAAGCATAAGAGATAAGAAATTAAATCATTTTTATTAAGCATGTAAAGAAGTCACAGCACTGGTCTTTACTATTTCTGAAGCTACAGGGGACAATTTAGAGGCTAGATTAGATGCAATAATACCAACTAAAAGAAAACAAATGAACAAAAATAAAAGTGTATTTATAAGATGAATATAAAACTAAATATAAAATTAAATCGTTGGCATGACAACAAAGCACATGACTTTATGATGTATTTGATATTAATGAGCAATCAAAAAGAGAAGAACCAGAATATTCCAGCTTGTTTGTACCATCCACTGTGATTGTCTCCAGGTCCACTTGTATTCTTAGAGCCTTCTGAGAGACAGAAGTGAGTTTCTGAATCTCACCCCAGTGGGCCTCCCTGTGAGGACAAAGTAGGTCCCTCCTAATCCCATGGCAGAGAGGAGCCTCATAAACAGGGAGACCAAGCTCCTGAGACATTCCCATACCAAATAAGGAGGAAATTTCTCCCTGGGAAGAGGCACCCCATCTCTGAAGGCTGTGAGAAGATGACCCTACAGTGTCCTGCTGTCGTTATTTCATCAGAGATGTCTGTGAATGAAGCCACAGTGCACTGTGCCTCACTGCAAAGTCCTGGACAGGCCTGCTTACAGCTCATCACTGAATTCATAGTTTAACTCAGAGGTCTCTCCCTGTGAGAATGTTCACTGTGCATGCTAGCTTCTATCCAGTATACTTCTTCTGTTGGGTGAATGCGAATGTGGTTCAAATGTGGGGTTTTCTGAAAATGTAGGTGCTGTGCTACCCCAGCAATTTTGCAGGACGATATCACAGACACCCCAGTATTCTTCATAGGATGGCCAACAGCACACTGTGTTTTCCTGAGGAGCTAGTTCAGTGAAATATTATTGTGCCTAGTGCCCATAGCGTAATGCATAGTGTGGCCTTATGTGCTCAGGGAACCAAGGAATGATTACTTTTACCACTGAGACAAAAGACTGGAAAAATACAACGTAGGCAAGGAAAGATTCTTTTGTCTTGCACTTGAGGGTACAGTCCTTCATGGCAGGGGAGTCCTGGTGGCAAGAGTTCAAGGTGGCTGATCACATTGCTTTCCTCTGCAGGGAGGAAATGGGAGAGATCAATGCTGGTGTTCAGCTTGCCTTCTCAGTTTTCATCAGCTAGGACCCCAGGTCAAAGAATGGCTTTGCTCATAGGAAGGGTGGGCTTCCCATTTTGATCAAATGCCAATATCCCTCAGAGATATGCTCAAAGCATTGAGTCCATGGTGAATCTATATACAATGGACTTGACAAAGTAATTACAGTGGTGTTCAGGTTCTAAGTGGCCTAAGCACCAAGCTGGGCTCCCCTTACTGAACAGCAGAGAAGACTAACAATGGAAGCACTTGCTCACTGACACCAGTCAGCAGCAGGATTTACTAGGACTGCATCTTCCACAGATTCCTGAGGTTTTTTACTTGAAATTTGAGGATCTGTCCATGATCTTCTGCATTTTCTAGATTAATAGAAATAGTTTGGAGCCTTAATGTTAAATATCCTTCCTACAATAGAGTCCTTCTGAAAACAGAGATGTGCTTAAACACCTAGAAAAGTTGCTCCAACATATAACACATGCTCCATTATGTTCATAGCAGCCTTACTTCCAGAAGAAACTGGAAAGAACCAAGATGTCCTTCAACATAGGAACGGATATAGAAAATGTGGTACATTTACACAATGGAGGTAAAAAAAAATGTGGTACATTTACACACTTAGCTATTAAAAAACAATGACTTTATGAAATTTGCAGGCAAATGGATGGAACTAGAAAATACCATCCTGAGTGAGGTAACCAAGTCACAAAAGAACATATGTACTAACTGATAAGAGGATATTAGCCCCAAAGCTCAGAATACCACAATAAAATTACACAGACTATATGAAGCTCAAGAAGAAAGGAGACCAAAGTGTGGATGCTCCAGTACTTCTTAAAAGGGGGAACAAAATACTTTCATGAGGAAATGCAAGTACAAACTGTAGAGCAAAGACTGAAGGAAAGGACATCCAGAAACTGCCCCACCTGGTGCTCTATCCCATACACAGTTACCAAACCCAAACACTATTGTAGATGCCAAGTGCTTGCTGACAGGAGCCTGATATAGCTGTTCCCTGAGAAACTCTGCCAGAGACTGACAAATACAGATATGAACGTTCACAGCCAACCATTGGAATGAGCATGAGAACCCAAATGGAGGAGTTAGGGCAAGGACTGAAGGAGCTGAAGTGGTTTGCAACCCCACAGGAAGAACAACAATATCAACCAACCAGATTCCAGAGAACTCCCAGGGACTAAGCCACCAATCAGAGTACACATGGAATGACCCATGACTCCAGCTGCATATGTAGCAGAGGATAGCCTTTTCTGGCATCAAAGGGAGGAGAGGCCATTGGACATGACAAGGCTCAATGCCCTAGTGTAGGGGAATGGCAGGACAGGACATGGGGGTGGGTGGAGGAGCACCCTCATAGAAGCAGTGGGAGGGGGATAGGATAGGAGGTGTGCTGAGGGGAAACTAGGAAACAGGATAACATTTGAAATGTAAATAAATAAAACATCAAAAAAAATAAAATAAAATAAAGAAAGTTAGTGGACAGAACCAGAGACATTGCTCTCATGTGATGGTGTAGGCTGGGCTGGTTTGTGTATCTGGTTTTACTATTTATATTGCTAGAGAAGGCTGACTTATTTGTTGTGTTATGTACTGGGTTCCCTTTTTTAAAATATAAATCTCAGAAAATATTATAAGCAAATAGGTGGAAATAAAATATTAACTCTAAGATTGGTGGTAGGATTTTAAAGTTATGACTTAAACTATTGCTAAGTATATAAAATCTTATTTTCCTTCAAACCTGGTATTTATTTTTACAGAAGAAAGTGGAATTATGAGATGGACAACCATGCAGGATAACATTCTGTGCAGTTCTCCATCCTGAGGTCCAATTTTATAAAACATATTGCCCAAGACTCTTTATCCAGCAAGCATTATGAGAAGAGAGTTTCCTCTAGCTTTTCCTTTAAATAGTTGCAAATTATTTTGTACAGTAAAAGTCTTGCTTCTCTCTAGCGTTAGTTACCTAGAAAAGTGTCATTATACTCCCAGCAAATCTAGTGTTATGTGAAGCCCTTTGTTGTTATTTTTGTTGTTCTGTTGTATTGTAAAGTTGAGGCATGTGAGCAAGTGACATGGAAAACAGCGCAGCATAACAGAAATGTGTGCAGAGAGAAGCAACCATGTTATCCTGATGCCTTTCCAGCTCTCAAGGAGTGAGTAACAGGGCGGTAATTCAAGCCATCACTTTGCAATCTTGAGTCTATTATTTTATTATCTGCATAGAGTCAATATACCAATGAAAGTGCCTCTGTCTTGTCTAACTTTTCTTGTTTATTGATTAGATTCTATTTTTCACATTGCAGAGTTTAGAAGATTCACTTTATAGACACAGATGGAACCTTGTCAGGAACCTTACAAAATCTCCAGTAATTATACCAAATCCATGTATTTATTCAAGACCATGTGACCTGTTCCACTTACTCTTAACCAAAATGGACACAGATGCTTAATGAGGTTATCGCTTGCAGATGTGCTATTTGCATGTGAGGGAAGCATGTGCCCATCCGAGTTTAGCCATGAGGGTTCTGCCTCTGTGAAGCCTGTACATTTGCCCACAAGTAATGCAGTGACTAGTTTCCTCAAGCAAAGGAATTGCCTCTAGTCTAGTTCTGTCAGGCAGTGAGTGTTCAAATGCATGGACTATACTGTCTGAAGTTCCCAATAAACAAAGAGAATGATGATATTTTTCTTCCATTTTACTCATCTAGGGCATAATAAATGTTGATAAAGTGGAATTAATGTTTTGAGAGTTCTTAATAGTGATGAAGAACACTTAAAAATAAATAGAAGACTGGATGTAGGGGAATGCTAGGACAGAGAAGTGAGAGGGACTTGAATGGGGAACAGAGGGAGGGAAGGGGGCTTATGGGACTTTCGGGGAGGGAGGAAACAGGAAAGGGGAAATCATTTGGAATGTAAATAAAAAACCTTAGAAAATAAATAAATAAATACATAAATATTAAATTGAGCACAGTAGTGCCTACATGCAATACTGCCACTTAGGAGTGTCACATGTTGCAGGTTAGTCTCAGCTACATAGTGAGTTCAAGGCCAGCCTGTGACACAGTGAATTAATCAGGATTGTGATGTCCACTCAATTGTATCTGTAATCAAATAAAACAAAGAGTGTTGGACACTCCTTTAAGGGATTTTCTTGATCAGGCTATTATAAGAATAAACACTACTCTTATTTTAGTGGTGGCCCTCCTAAAAGGATAAAGGAATAGGAAGGTTCGTTTTTGAAATTTTTGCCCTCACTCTCTTTGGTGAGTTGCTGAGACACTCCTTTGCTAGAATTAGAACATACTTCCTTGAGATTCTGATGTAGACTGAAGACCTGAAGCTCTGCAGGAACCCTCCAGGGCACCAGCAGTAGGTTAGGACTGCAGAGACATCACATGTATGGACTCAGAAATTACCGGATTCTCAACCTTACATTCATGAGACTGGAATACCCAAAGTACAGCCTGTAAACCAGACTGATAAGTTTCATATATAGTCATTCATTCTCTCGGGTCTGTTCCTTTAGAAAATCCTGTCCAATACAGGGACAGAGCTGACAAATAAAGGAAGAGGGTCAGCAGGTCCAACCTCCCCCAGAATAATATGTGCCTCTCCTCTAGGGAAAGTCAAGCTTTGAGATCCTACTCTATAATATTTACTCACTGTTTCCACTTATTGGTTGTTATTTTTCCTGGAGTAGTGTTGTCTTTATGGTTGTGTATGCACCACATATGTGCACTCTCCTTGGGTACTAACTTAATTTCCAACCTTTACTTTCTTTTCACATTGATTTCACTTTTATTAGAATAAAAGGACCGGATGTAGACTGAAGATGGATGTTATCTATGTAATGTGATAACTTAATACTCAGTGTATTAAGGGGGAGTCTTTAATTGGGCTGTCAGCTTGGAGCTCTCACCCATTTTCCTGCTTTTGTCAAGACGTTTCCTTCATATCAGGAAACAAAGAAAGAGTTCCCAGACCCTGCCACTACCAGTACTTTGATGGAAGACTTTTTAAAAACCCAGGACACTGAGCAACCCATCTCTTCTGTTTGTAACTCACCCAGCCTCAAACATTTTTAATGATGTTGAACTTGCTCTAAGACACATTCCTTGCCAGCCAAGGATAACTTCTTAGCTAATAAAATGTATTACCACCACTCAAATTTCAACACATTGATATTCAGTGTTGGTAGGAGGTAGAACAAGACAGTGTATGGGACATATCTAATGTCACAGCCCTGTAATCAAGTTCTGATGTTAACACAGGAAGCCCAAACTCTGGCCCATTTCTCCTGCTCTCTACACAATTGCAAACTAAGTAGATTCTGCTTTACTTCTTCAGTGACAATCTAGCTCAGGTCTATGACATCATCCAAGGTGCACACTGGTGTTTTCCTCCACCTCAATCCACCATAACTTTTCCAGTTCAAACATGCAGTCTCTGTCTTTCTTAATATGCCAGCTTCAAAGGTGTCATTTGTTTTGCAAAATGTGAATGAACATATTCAGAATAAACTGACTATCTAGGGTTTTGTAGTATAATCATTTCATATATGGTGAACTGTGAAATGACCATGTGCCACCCCATAACTGTGGCTCCAGGCATGGTCATTTTCTTTGACAGTCTTTTAGGTTGTCTCTTTGTATCGCCATGGTAAATATTTTCCTGAACAAAGATGCAAAGAAACCAGAAGATGACAGCATCAGCTGCTCTACTTCTGGTTTCTCTCTATGGTTTCCACATGGAGAAGTTCCCAGGGCCACCTACCAGTTCTTCACACCCTCACTTGTCCTCACACATTTAAATCACAATGTTGGTTTGATTTGGGTAGGATCTTGACAGATTGTATTCATTTTTACATGGTTTTGGCTTAAAACTTTATTGGCTGCTTTCATTAGCTAGATAATTTTAAAAGTTTCATTTTTAAAGAAAGATGAGCTTGTGGCTTTAGTCAAAAAAAATTAAACCATCTTATGGTAAAATAAATATCCCATTACAGCTGAAGAATTGTGTAGTTTCCATGGAACATAAGTCATGTGTCTTAGGGAGTTTGGGCATTAGATAGCAATGTGTTACATTAAACCAACTGAATCTTATATATACACCATTTCTGTATATCCAGCTCCCCAATTCTTAGTTAGCATTAGGAAAATTAATTAAACAATCTTGACATCATATAAATAGTGTGATTGCCTCAGCAGAATGAGGTTCCTAGACTTCCAGTCTCAATGCTCAATTTCCTGAGTGCTTCTTCTGCTAAAATAATTTTATAGAGGAACAGTGTGCTCTGTAAACAAAGCATGGGATCATGATGGTCATGAAAGTCTGTATTTTGGGGTAAGGAACATTATAGTCAATGACCGT